>ML797569.1:10913-38904 GCA_009831015.1 Picea engelmannii
CTTGAATCTTGGGACTTCCTTTGATAATTCATGTTTTAACTGGAGTAATAGCCTTCTTTGTGGAAATAGGGGTATCTAATTTAGGTGCATTCGAACCAAATCTGAGATTGTATTTTTTCCTTTTAGGTTCCTTTTGGACGATCTCATCTTCATCCACTTCCTCAAATTGGTTTGCAATCAAAGCATCTTCATAATATTGTTGTGTCACATGTAGAGGAGATGATTCAGAATCATTCAAATGAACTGCAGGGTCTTCTTCTATATCATCTTTTTCCTCCTCCTCATCTACTGCATTATTCTGAAAAGGAGGCAAAACCTTTTGGTCATCTTGGTTTTTTCTTTCTCTTGGTAATATTTGAGGTGCATTTTTTTTCCTCCTAAACTGATTTGGATTTTTGTAACCATTCTCCTGTGCAGGTATACTGGGTTGTTTTTGTTCCATATTCAACCTTGCCATTTCATATGTCAAATTTTTTAGCATATTAGCCATTTCATCCATATTAGAATCAGATGTTGAATTAGAAGATGAAGGCAACTCTTCATTTTTCTTTTTCCTGTCTCTATCACTTCTATAATTCAATTTGTCTGCTGCTAATATGTTTGATTCTACCTCGATAGAAGCATCTTGCATCAGGCTGAGGGTAGCAGTTCTTCTTTCCCTAAGCAACAAGGAAAATTTGGCATCGAATACATTGAAAAAAGTGATTTTAGCTAATGTCTCTGAAGGTTTAATCTCCTTTGGAATTTTACCATACATCTGGTTGAACCTTTTGGTAAAATTAGGTATTGATTCACCTTGTTTCCTCCTTAAAGCACCGAATTTGGTAATGTAGTATAAAAGGTATTTCTTGTCTGCCCAGTGTTTAAGAAATGCATCATCTAAGGCTACGATATCAACAATTGAATTAGGAGGAAAACTACTTAACCACTTTCTTGCTTCCCCATTTAGACTCTGCACGAATAATCTCATCCACACATCAGCATGCTCTACATTGAAATTATTTGCAAAACTATAAAATGAACTCAAATGCTCTTCAGTAGTAACTGCTCCATCTCCATTGAATTTGGGCAAGTATTTCATATAATCATTTGGTGGAAAGGCAAACATGACTTGTGGAAGAACCAAAGGGGCATACCTTGCTGCAACTATTTCATCCATTATGTTTGCAGCCATATTAGCTATTCTTGGTGCTTTGGGAGTAAGTAAGATTGGTGATGCTAGAGGTGAAAATATACCTTGTGTATTAAAACTTAGATGTACTATCACTGAGTCTTGATCTTTAGAAGATAAGGATTTCTCTTCTGGACTATGATCAGATAATGGGCTAAGAAACAGAGGATTCTCAAAAGAAAAATAATGTGATTTAAAATCCTCAGATGAGAGAGATTCAAGAGATGTGAAGGTGTCTTTTGTTCACTCTTAATATCTGTGTTGTGACCTCTAAAAGTTTCAATCATAGGCAAGATGTCTGAATATTCCTATTTAATGAGTTCAGTAAGTAACTTCCATTGTTCTAGATTTAATTCTGAGATAGTTGAAGGGAATGAAACTGTAGCAGGCTCAATAGCAGGTTTAATTTCACTTTCAGGATTCACCTCTTCATCTACTTGGGTTTTGGTGATTTCAAAGGATTGTCCTTGAGAACTTTCTAAAGACAATTTTCCTTTTAAGAGTGAAGACTGTCCAGAAAGAACTTTAGGTTTTCTTAGTAACTTTTTCAGGATTTGGAACTACTGCAACAGGCTCAGGATCTGGATTTTTCCTAGTTACTGGTCTCTTAGTAGATGATGAAGAAGTTAGAGGAGTTTTAGGTCCTTTAACTTCTCTTTTAGGAGCCAGAATTACCACAGAGGACTCGCCAGGTGAATAATCACAATCTTAAATAATGTCCAAAATCTTGTTCACCATCAAGATCTGAATCTAAACTTGTCGTTTCCCCAGGGAAGATATCTTCGTTTCTTCTTCCTCGTCAATGACACCAAAAATGTTAGTCCCTAAAGTTGCATTGACTATGAGAGGGTGCAAGCTAGGGCATCATCAATTTATTGCAAAGTGTTTTAAAGGTTTTAATGATTTGGTTTTTGGGGTAAGGTGGTTGAAAATTGGCTCAAGAGTATAGCATAACATGAAAATCACAATCAAAACATAGCATATCCCATTGACTGGTTAAAAGGTAGTCACATAAATGAATTAGACCAATAATAAAAGAGAGGAGGAAGCTTCCAATTTGCCAACTTCACATAAATCCTTGTCTCAGAATATCATAAAGAAACAAGACCGTCAGCTTGATATCAAAACTTGAAAATAATTTCCACAGTAAATTTTTCACTGTGTTAATTAACAATCAAGAAACAAAAGCATTGCAATTTGAATAATGAATTCAAGCATGAAGAAAGAAAACATAGTAGAAAAGAGTGTCTAACCATCCATATGCCTTTGTTATTAAGTGTCAAATAGAATAATAATGCCTTACAAGGAGTTTTCAGAATAAGTCCTTTGAATCTCCAATTTTTCGACCAGAATGCAGTCTTTCCTCTGCCTATTTAAACTATCCATAAAACCTCCATATCCTATCATCTAATGTACTTTTAATGACTAGATCTGAATAGTATCTATCTACTAGGGAAGTTAGCTCAAAAAGAGCTTTTACAATCCAAAAATAGATCATTGCTCAACAAACTGATATTGTATGATCTTGCCAGCATTACATTTGATTCTACGAAACAGGGATTAGTTTGATCTAGTGATATAGTTCGAGGTATTTTCATTTCACAGGCCAAAAATGAGTAGACACTACCATATTTCCTAGAAAACATCAAAATTATGATTGTAGCAATATTCATGAAACCTTTAGGATATAATCACAGCAGTAGATTTAGCATTTTTCTGTTTGAGCCTTGTGGTAAGCACGACATTGTGCCAATAGAGTCTGAAGTTTATTTCTCTGAGTTCTTTGAGCAATTCCATTTGCTCTTTTTTCTTCTTTTTTAAACCTTGAATCCTTTCTTGCTGACGAGCATTCCATTGTTCTATTTGTGCCTTTTCTTTCTTCAATTGTCTCACTGTTTTCTGGAATTCCTTGATCCTTTCTTTATCAGTTCTAATTTTAACCTTTAATTATGAGAACTCTTCAAAAGGTGCAGGCTCATTCATATTTAAGGCAACCTTGGGTTCTTTCAATTTAACTTGGTATTTAGAAACCAATCCTGAGCTATGTTCTTCATCATAACTTGTTGAATCCATGGCTTCAGGAACATCTGATATGTGATCTAAGTCTACAAGGTAATCCTTTTGATTCTCAGGATTCTCATTGATACCTTTAGAAATTTCTTTATCTTTTGCCAATCTGGTTGTAGCTCTCGTTACAGGTCTTGTAGATGATGAATTTTTTTTTTACCTTTGTTTATTGGTTTCTTAAGCAATGGAGTTCCTTTTTCCTTTTTCCTGGTACCTACTTCTGCATCTTCAGAGTGATCTTCTATAACTATGATGTTTTCTTCTTTGATTGATGGATTATACATGGCTTTAGACTTCAACCTGTACTTGTTGGTAACCCTAGTAGAATTCCTTCTAGGCTTTTTAGGCGCAAACACACCTTTATCCTTTGTCCTTTTGACTGTGGTGCCCCTTTTACTGGTTGATGGTGATTCATGCTTGAATGTAGTTTGAGTATCAAAATCTTCATCTGAATCTTTTTCCCCTTTAACATCTTCCTCAGAAATCGTTTCGATTTCTGGATCCAACTTAGGTCTTCTACCTCTGTTATTCCTCGTCACCCTGATATCAGGCATTTCTTCTTTAATAGGGGTTTTATCAATTGAAATATTTTGTTTCTGTGTAACAATTTTTTTTCCTTTGCCTTTCTTCTGTTTGTTGGACTATGTGTTAGGATTTAAGGATTGCATGAGCCAGCTCCAGGGCTTCTGTAATTCTCTCAAAGAAGACATAACTAAAGTCTTAATTAAGACTTGATGAAACAGGCTACTCTTTTCATTGGTGGAGAGTGACTGCACTCTCTTTGACATCTTTTTCAATCTTTTGAGTAGAAAGTAAGGAAAATTTAAGGGATAATCACTATTTAGATGCATTAATATCCTAATGTGGTAGATATAGACTAGTGAAAATCTACCTTCACAGGTGATATACCTGTGGATAATGATCAGAGCAGTGTGCCATTCAGGTCTAATCCAGTTGTGAGGAACGCCCCTTCTCCAATTCGGATTTTTGTTATCTGGAAGCAGGAATTGATTGAAAAACTATGTAACCACATGCTCTTTCTTCCACCATATTTCTCCTCCAACCACCAATCTGCAAGCTTTAGCAATTGTCTGTTCTGTCACCAGCATTAGCATCTTCCCGATCTCCACCTTGTGACCATCAAAGTTCATTGAAAACTCCATGGAGACCTGCTCGTCATAACCTTGAAAAGTGGTAAGGAATTCAAACCACCCGGCATCTCTGAACCTTTGAGCCATCTGAGGATAAGCTTCTAGGAGTTCAACACCCTCGGGTTCTAATCTGACTACCTGTCCGCTCCTCTTAGGCACCATCAAAACACAAAATTTGGATTATGAATTTTCCACCTGCAATCTGTTAGTATATAACTGTTCTTCTGAGCAAATACTTGCACCTAAAATTCAGCAAAATCAGACATAGAATGACAAGTTCAATATAATGATCATTGAGAATTGGACGATTTGAAATGGGTCCTTTGTGGGTACAGAGAAATCCGATCATGTAACGGTTTGAATCACAAAATGATTCCAAATCTATCGTAGGACACATGTGAAATCTCAAACCACGATATGTGTCATCATAAC
This sequence comes from Picea engelmannii, assembly GCA_009831015.1. Lineage (NCBI taxonomy): Eukaryota > Viridiplantae > Streptophyta > Pinopsida > Pinales > Pinaceae > Picea > Picea engelmannii. Next base: position 15,735 of record ML797569.1, read on the forward strand.
GAAATCTGGATGACGGGCGCATATTAAGGCATGATTATCTTTGTGCTACGGGAATAATGTTATTTCAATAGCGCTATTAATGACTTAGCATAATTTGAATTTGTAAAATTCAAACAGGCATATAAAGTGACACATCATTTAAAACCATGTCTTACAACTCCAAACTTTAAATAAATTATTCAAAAAGTTGTAATGAAAACCATAACAAGATAAAAACAATGATTAAAATCAAATGGAAGAAGATAATGAAGTGCAGGTAGGAAGGGTTTGGGATTAGGGTTTATCACAAAATCAAAAGAAAAAATTAGAGACTAACATATCCTTTATCTATTGTTTCTCCAAAATCTTCTACTATTGCAGTGTTGTTGTAGGAAAATTCCCCTGCAGACAAGTGAATTCCCTCTTGGATCTTAGACCCCTATGACCAAGACAGAAAAGTGATAAATTTGAACAACTTTCCTTTAAACATAGCTAAACTAGTCAATAGAGAAGAGGAAGAAAGTATGAGAACCTTTTTACGAAATTTTTCCTCACTCAGTCCAAGTTGAACTTGATCTCCAAGTCCTTCAATGAGTCCTACAATCCAATAAACAACGAAGACAAAGCATACTTCCTATTCTACGATGATTAGTTTAAATCTAGATTTATCTAAAGAGACAAGTCCATGCAAATGTACACAAACTTGAAGGAAACAGGCCAAGCACATGTATTAATGAGAAATCAAAAGAGATACTTACAAACCGTAGATGAAGTTGCAATAGCCTCTCCAAGTCCTCCTCATCCAGCCCTTGCACAAAGCTCCCAAATCATAGGTTTGGCATCCTAAATATTTCTTCCAAGACCATAGGTTTGATACCTCCAATATGCCTCTTCCTTTTGAGATCATAAGTTTGGTATATATAAACTTTCCCATGCCCCCTTCATCCATGGAAAGCCCTCATTATATAATATTTGGAGGCTTACCCACCATGGAGAGGATCTCTCATCAGATCCACTAAAGAAGGGATCTCTAAGACATTTGAGGAAAAAATATTTCTTAAAGATTTTAGGGAGGAAATATCTCTCAAGGCTTTTAAGGAGGAAATATTTCAACCATCCATGAGATCCTCCACCTTCCCTAAAAAATAGGTAAACAAATGTGAGGTGGATTCTCACACTTAATTAATTTATTTTTCATGAATAATAATAATAATTCATGTGCACTTGGTATTTTGGCCTTCATGTAATATATCCCTCCTCCACATTGACTAGGGATTGTGACATAGGTTATTCCATGGTGTCGAGGTGTATGAGACACTTATATGAAACTTACGACACTTAGGGTGAGGTACCTAGGTGTGAAAATTTCATGTGTAACAGAATGCCCCCTAAAGTGTGAGGTCAGAAGAGAGAATGATGGCTGAAACAATTTACAAATATTTAATGCAAGGGTGTGGAGTTGGAGAACCTAGAAGAAGCTGCGAACAACCATCAAACAGTATAAAAAAAAATGTTCCATTTCTGAGGTAGGCATACCTATGCTCGAAATACAAGATGACTCAAAGCATGGTCGTCAACCAATAAACTACGGATCCATGAAAAATATTGACTAAGGATATGGCCACCAAAGATACAATGTGGATCCATACCTCCATGACATGAACTGAGTGTAGCCACGAAAAATACACAGTGGAGCTACGAGATGATAAAACATAGCCATAGACCAATAAAATTTGGATGTATGTGACAATCTATACATCAGTATTCTCAAATGATCTCCTACTGCAGCCTTGGAAAAGTAGATAGAAGAGTGAACGCTCAACCCAGGGTCTTCATCCCAATCCTAATGTGGTATGAATCTAGCCATGTGAATAGATTTTTTTATGTCAAAAATGGTAGAAACCACTTGATTACCAACCATTGAGGTAAATCGTTAACAAGTGCGAGGGAAATCACCAATGATGTCAATGAATCCCAAGGTACCCTAGTACATTATAGCGAATGTGAATAAATAAGATGAAGTCTAACATTCATGGAATCATTCGATCAGAGGTCAATGATGAAAACCTAATGTCAAAGGCGAGGAGGCATGTCATCGAGGCATGTTGGTCCCAAGGTACTAACTGGTTTCTAAGTCTAATTCCTAGATGATGTGTTGAAGTCGACAAGAAGAGACTCATCGAAGGAGGGCCTTAATGTATCCCCTATCAGCAACATGAAACTAACATAGGAAAGTGATGGTGAATCAAATGAGTATGGACTGACACGGGTAATGAAACTAGAAATATTGCATATGGATGGTTTGAAGTGAAACTTCCCTTGAACATGATGAGGCACGACAATTGACTTGGCAGTATTGACTCGATGAGTACCAAAATGTAATGTGATGACAATAAGAGCACTCTTCACCTAGACAAAAAACTATGACAACACGTGGAATTTGTATGACTCGAAGACAAGTGGATTACCCAACTGTAAGATGAGACACAAAAAGGTGACATGTTCAAGGGCGACGAAATTTTCCATAAAGGATTCTCAAAAACTTGACCCACTTCCTTCAATTTTCCCCCCACCCAGATAGATGAGTACCTCTTTTTAATTTAACGAGATCGAGGAGGATAACACATGCTCGATATAACTTACCTTCGATAAGTCCCTCTTTCATTGTTTAACGAACTGGAAGAAGTAAGGGTTCGTTCCCATATGGGCCCTTCAATGTGTAGTCTAGCGAGTCCAGAGAAGGAAAACTCGGTGGTTTTTCATGTTTAGAGAGTCTGAAAATAACTTAAAGGTGACTCTGGGGTTGTCCTTTTTTGTAATTTTAGTCTCACGAGGCCGAAAAAGAGATAAACTACCACTCAAAATATGCCCTTTCAAACCTTTTAATGAGTGTGAAAGGTATCAAGATCACTCGGAAATCTTTGCATGTTTAGAGAGTCTGATAATAGCTTAAAGGGGACTCTGGGGGGTTCCTTTTTCGTATAACCTTTACGAGTCTAAAAAAGTGATAAAAGTATACTCGGTTAAATTCTCATGTATTTACGATCATGAGAAATAACAAAGACTAAGCTCGGTATTGGTTTAATTTTTACACAATCTTGAAACAAAATTAAACTTATGCTTGTAAATTCCCAACGTAATTTCAAAAGGTAGGGATACCCATGGATGGTTGGTACTCTGCCCCCAGCTTGAAAAGATAGTGGCTTAACTCCAGAATGATAATCAAAGGTTGGAGACATGCCCCCTCAAGCTTTATTTCATTCACCAATTTTGAGGTTGTCACCATTTTTTGTACTAGATGGAGAAAAAGGATAAGGGTGGATGAAATGAAGGTTCAAATAAGAGACCTAACAAAATACTCGACTCGAAATCTATGAGATCTAGCTAAATACTCGACTCAATATCTACGAGATCTAGTGAAAAGACTCAACTCAATGGGAGAGGTGACTGATTCATTTTTTAACGAACTTGACACAGGAAAATAACTATGCTCATGACCTCTGTTTTATTTTTTAATGATCTTGCCACAGAGAAGCAAATCTATGCTCATGGCTCCGGGTTCAATCCCCATATTTTTGTTTCATTTTTTAACGAGCTTGCTACAGAGAGGAAAACTATCTGCAAGACCACTATTTCATTTTTTAATGATCTTTCCACAGAGAAGAAAAACTATGCTCATATCTTATGTTTCATTTTTTAATGAGCTTTCCACAGAGAGGAAAAATATGCTCATAGCTTCTATTTCATTTTTTAACAAGATTTCCAAAGAGAGGAAAACTATGCTCGTGACCTTTGTTTCATTTTTTAACGAGCTTTCCACATAGAAGAGAAACTATGCTCATGACCTCTCCTTGACCATGGCTTCCAAGAGGACAATGATCTATAAGGAATACATGTCAAGGGAAAAACATCAGCCATGGCTTCCAGGAGATCTTCGTTAGATGGAAGAAAAACATTATGGAAGGAATACATGTCGATGGCCTCGATAAGGGTAGGGAGATATGGCTCTAACATCCCTATCAAAGAGATGACCATGTCAACTACCGGATATAATTCATAAGAGGTTGAGCTTACAGTGAGAGTCCCATCTTCATCGACAGTTGAAGGCATGGGAGATAATGCCACATAATTGACCTGTGGTGAGGGAGATATCATCTGCATATAATACCCGTTTAGGGAGTTCATTGGGTTGGTAATCAATTCAGTACCAATGAATGGAAGTTGATCAATAGCCACAATTCTTCCATCATGAGGAAAATATATCACACGAAAAAGAGTGGACACAATAGAGTTCATGGCATAGACATAATCTCTCTCAAGGAGTAAATCGAAATCCAAGGGGTCCTGGACTACCATAACATCAATAAAGACAGTTGTCCCTCCCAAAGTTATGGTAAACTGAGGAAAGATTCCTAAAGGGTGATTGATTCTTCTGTTAAAATCTAACATATTCTATGTAACTGGTACAAGCTGAGGATAACCGAAAACTTTCCAAGCAATAGAGGATAAAATACAAACAGACGCACCTTCATATATAAGCATCTGAGGAATGTCCCGACCACAAACCTATACTGTAATATTGAAAGGAATATGAGAGGGAAGACGAGGTCCAGTTAGCACACCCCAATCAAAAAGGATGGCATCATTACTTGGAGGGGGTTCCGTGGGAGAAGGAGTAGTGCCCCTTGTTGGAACTCTGTAAATCTGTTCGGCTGATAGACATACGACGAAGGTAACTTTTTCAACCAACTTTGAGACTCGAAACTAACCTTTTGGATCCAGAGAGGGCTCTCTCGGGAGACGCAGTCTCCGCATAGGATATGTCTTTGAAAGTAGTGTCTATATTTAACACCTTTGATATATTAGGTTCTGGTTATATTAGCACAAGAAAGTAAGACTTGGGCTATGGAGTCAATCTGAGTAAATGACAGAGACAAATGACTCAGTGACTAAACTTGAGAGGATAAGGCTAGGTGAGTAATAGCCTTCAGTGAAAAACTGTAATGTGAGGTGGGAGAAAAACACAGGAAGTATCTCGGAGCACCGTTGCAGGTGAATTCAAAGTTAACTAGTTAGAGGAAAATTTTTTGTCTAAGTAGCGTGAACAAGGGGCGTTGTGTAGTGAATCCACAGGTTCAAAAATTCATTCTGAAATAAACAGAAAAATATATGAATAAATATGACAAGAAGTACATACGCAAGGAAGAGACACAATACATCCAACTTCTACAACTATAATATTTTCATAAAGCTATAGGACCTTTGCATTAAATTTCGGTCAAAAACTCAAATTACATGCAATAGCTTTCTTCTACCAAATTTGCCAACCAACCTGGCTTACATCAAAAATATGAAATATATAAACAAGGGCATCACTTGGGCTACCCTGCTTTCTAACTGCTAACCCTAAAACTAGGAAAAATGAGTAGCATGCGCTGGAGACTCTTCGCATGGCACTACCCAAAAATAGGCCATAATCACGTATGTTTACCCATGATTGTCCGCAAATATGCCACCAGGATTTGATCATCAATCGGGTCTCGATATGAAAAAATATGTGTCAGTGTATCCCTTTGATCGGGTTTCCGAGTCAACAGGTGTCTGTCAGGAACTTGCTATTTTCTTATAATAGTTTTGATTTCTGTTGAGCGTTCATTTGTTGGAAAATGTGCGTGACGAGTGGCAGTTTGATTATCGAGGTCATTATCAAAATGGTAGGGCACTTTGGGGAAACGTGTCCTTCAAAACTACCAAGATTCATCTTGTGTTTGTAAATGGAGAGATGAGTGTCATCCAGGCTCGTTTTTTCTACGCACTGGCGAGAGCCATGCGAGCCTCTTTCCAGGTTGCTTCGTATTCTCTAGAATACTTTGTATGTCTTTCTTTCGTTGGTATTTGTGCTTATCACAACTATATAATGGTGTCTTCTTCCTCTCTGAGCTATATTTTTAGCCATGCCACATTTCCCTCAATAACAAGCGTTGTTGACGCTTCCATGATCTTTGTCGCCTCAACTCCATGTTTTCCTGATAGAGTTCAGTGATGGTCAGATTTGCCTGCTTCAATTGCTAAGATGGCTCTTGATCATTCACTCTTGTGATATCCACTTTCCTTGTTCTACTCCTGTCTTTGTGGCTTGATCCTCTAGTAGACTCTAGTCAGATGGTGAGCATGAGTATTTCTTCAGCCTTCGATCTAGCAAGCGACTTTTCTGGAAATCAACCTTTCACAGCTTCCTTGTTCTTCCTCGGCCTACCCCTCCTCCGAGGCATTTGTTTTTTAGGAGATGAGGCTTCTATTGTCTTCCCTTCCTGTGCAAAACCCTTCGCTGCAGGTTCTGTGTGTTTTGATTTGGTCTTCTCTGCAGGTAAAGGAATAACTCCTTTCAAATCCTTGGGAATGCCTATTGCGGGTGAGAATGACTCCTAGTCATTTTGGGGCTTGGATATTGCATTTTTCTTTCTCCAAGAACCTTTCCTTACGCTCTAAGAGGTCACCATGGCACAACCAGTGTATATTACTCATGCAGTATATCTAGCAGACGCGCAGGGGGAGAGTTTTGAACAGACTGGACTAGAAAGGGAAATTGCAAACGGAGTTCGGTCCTAGTTCTACAACTGGAAAAGAATGTTGAGCATCTGAGATTTATAACGAGTTGGATAGGAGAAGGAATCATGCTGGAGGATAGTGAATTCATGGCGATGAGATGTTTTGAGTTGAGTTGCAGGTTTTCCATGGAAAATCCCTGCGTGTAGGATACATGCGATACGGCTTGTTGGGCATGCATGATACGAACGTCACAATTTTTCATTCCTTAGGCCTTCATGATGAACTGATAATAGCATGTTGTACTTGCCAATGCGACCTCCATTAACTACTTGACTCGAACTAGGCACGTAGAGACTAGTTTCTCAACAGGACTCGACTCTTTGGAAAAGACATACCCATACCACTTATACAAGTTTTGACTCTGACATCCCTTCCTGTTTCCAAGGGCCAACCAACCACTTGTTGGCCTCAACCTCATGGTGCTACTTACTTGACTTCACATGTTTGGACGCATGGGTCACAATGTGACTTATAACCGACTCTAACTAGAAATAAAAATGGAAGCACTAACAAGTGGCTCCAACGTAGATGTTATCCTCCCCGTGAGGTAGAAAATAACAATAGACCAGGTGCCTGACCATTGGGATTTATTCGACCTTCATACACTGAGAGAAGTAAGTGACAGAGAGAAAACAAACTAAACCTATCGACGTAGCTTCTAAAACTTCGGCATAGACTTAGGGCCTTCACTTTGGGCTTCAATATTCTGCTGACCTACTGACTTGACACAAAAATAAAACGACTATTTAAAATGATGAATGAATTTAAATGGACTTTATTTCATCTGGTAATGTTTGAGGAACCTGTCATTTACAGGCCCCCAACCAAAGAATTATCCATCTAATCCTTCTAGAAAATAATCATTTTTCCTGCAAATATCATTGATTCTGAACGGGCCTGTCCAAAGATGGTCAAACTTTCTGTTCTTTCCTTTGTCTTTGTTTCTCGTGTCCCATATCAAGACCAGATCACCCAATCGGAAATCCTCTGGCTTAGAACTCTTATTGAAATATTTATTTATCTTATCCTGATGGAGCTGTGATCGATGATACACCTACTCCCTTTCCTGTTGTGTGTGAATTAGATGGTTTATCCTCCTTTTTGCATCATTTGGCTCAGCCTCCTGTTCTTGCAACAACTTCCTGACGGATGGTCCCAACAAAGTAGGGAATATTGTGTCTGCGTCATAAATGATCTAGAAAGGTGGCGTTGATATAGACTTCTTGGTGGTAACCCGATCATCCCACAATGCGTAGATAAGCTTTTTATGCCAGGCTCTCTTGTTGTCTTGCAAGAGTCTTTTGATGATCATGTTCAGGCTCTTATTTGAGGATTCTGATAATCCATTTCCTTGTGGATAGTACGTTGTGAAATTGCCCAGGGTTATGTTATAATCCTGACAAAATTTCTCCATTCTATTAGACTTGAATGTGGCTACATTGTCTGTTATGATGTTAACGGGACACTCGAACCTCGACAAGATGTTTGTCTCCAGGAATTGGATGATGACTGCGTCGGTAGCTTGCTTTGTGGGGATCGCCTCTATCCATTTCATGAAATATTCGGTGGTCGTGAGTATATATTTGTGTTGCGCGGAGGATGGAGGGTTTATTTCCCCTGTGAAATCTACACCCCACTACATGAGAGGCGCTTCCACTGAGATCGGCTTTAGTGGCAGGGCCTGCAACTTTCTTCTTCCGTCGAAAATATGGAATCCGTGGAAGTTGGAGACCTCTTTATACACGTCAGCTAAACTTGTAGGCCAGTAATAACCTGCTCGCAGGATTTTGTGTGCGGTGGTCTTCCAATAGTGGTGCCCTCTGCAGTCATCTTTGTGGAATTCTTGTATAGCCCTCTTCACATCATCTTCCAGCAAACAGCTCAACAATATTCCCCGGGGGTCTTTCCAGTAAAGAGAATTGTCCAAGATGCAGAACTTAGCCGCTTTGAGATTGAGAAACATGGATTTGGTCTTACTCATGCCTGGAGGAGCCTAGAGATTTTCCAACACAAAGATGATGTCAGCATACCATGGTGAATCAATGAAATGTTGAGGCACCTGCGCAGTTTTTTCTTCTTGAGTGAATTCTAATAGATCAACAATGAAATTCATACCTACAGTGTTGCATTCCGACTGCGCCATTAACTTTGCAAGACCTTGACCCTTGATTAGCTTTGTAGTCTCGATATCAAGATCATATTCCAGCATAGTCGTTATCCACTTGTCTCTCCTTCTTTCCGGGTCAGGTTGAGTCAGGCTATCCTTTACTGAACTGTTGGGCACATAAGCGGTGACATGGGAGTGCAATATGTATGTCCTTAACTCTTTCAAGGCTTTCACTAAGGCATGCACCTATTTTTCCATAATTCCATACCTTAGTGGAGCATCGTGCAACGTCCGAATGAAATAGGCTATAGGTTTTTTGAAATCCTTCTCATCCTTCTGTAGCAGAATGTCGACAATAGTGTGTTCTGAGGTGAATGAAAACAGGAGGAAATCTTTTGTAAAATCTGAACTGGCTAGCACATGAGCTTTAGTCAATGCCACTTTGATATCTTCAAAACACATTTTGGCCTCTGGGTTCCACTTAATCTCGTTTCCCTTCCTAAGCATGCAAGTTATGTGTTTTATGATTTCCGGCAGGTTTGGGATGAATCTCTTCAAGAATTTCACCTTTCCCAGGAAAGATTGCACTTTCATTTTACTGCGTGGGGTGTCGATCTTCAGGATTCCTTCAACCCTATTGGGGTCTATCTTAATGCATTCCTTGTAAATGATGTGCCCTAACAACTTTCCTTCTTCCACCACGAAATGTGATTTCTTTGGATTTAGTGATATGCTAAACTTCCTACATTTCTGGAAAACCTTCTTCAGGTGCTCGAGATGTTTCTTGTCGGAGGTAGAGTACAGTGTGATGTCATCCAGATAAATCACGATGAACTTGTCCTTTTCATCAGCAAACATGATGTCCATTTCCCTCTGAAAAGCGGCTCCAACGTTCATCAAGTCGAACGACATCTTTTCGTACATGAACATTCCCCATGGAGTTGTGAAATCCATTTTCTCTTTGTTGTCCAGGTGGACCATGATCTGATTATATCCTGAGAACCCATCCAGCATAGACATCTTCTGGGACTCCACCACTTTTTGTGGGATGTAGTCCATTTTAGGAAGGGGGTAGTGGTCCTTGAGAGACACTTTGTTTTAAATTATGAAAGTCTACACACAGTCTTATCTCGCCGCTTTTATTTCTTACAGGTACCAGATTAGCTACCCATTTCGAGAATCTCAAAGAAACAATAATTTTAGTGTCAAAAATCCTTTTTACCTCCTTCTCGATCAGCGGCAACAACATGGGTTTTATCCGTCTTAGCTTCTATTTGAAAGGTTTATGATATTCCTTGAGAGGGATAACATATTGGATTACTTTCGTTTCATATACCTTCAGGTCATCATATCTCCATGCGAAGATGTCTAGGAAATCTTTCATGAGCTTTACTTAGTCCTGCTTGACCTCTAGACTGGGTGTCTTTAATAATTTTACCATCTTCGGATTCTCCTCAGTCCCGATCAGGGATGATTTTAAAGATGGAAATTTATTTTATAATGTAGAAACCTTGGCAAATATTACTAATCCTTCATATGTGAACTATTAAATGTTTGGTGATATTTTTGTAAAAATATTCAAATTTCTAAGGATTTAATATAGTTTGTATAAAAAATTTGCAATTTTAAAGTTAAAATAATTTTCTCTTATATAATTTGGGCGAATCATTTTTAGAATAGCGAATATATTTTTGGGGAAAACCTTGGAAAATTATCCCATGAGATAAATTTAGCCCCTAAAATCATCCCTAGACTCCCGATGTTGTAGTCTTCCATGTCTTCTTCACTTGCAGTGATCTTGGGGTTCTTAGCCACATCGTTTTTGTCAAACAAATTTTCCAGCAACACCAACCCCTTTGGAATAATATTATTTTTCAGTTGTATTATGTCCCTTCCCGCAATCTAGTTTTGGAAAGGGTCATCGTTACTGCGTGCATCCACTCTCTCATCTTCGTCGCTGCAACATTCTTCGTCAATGTTTGTATTGGTGAACTCATCGCTCATAAGGAGGAACCTTTCCACCTGTTTGTCGTCATCAAACACTTGCCAGTGTTTGATATTATCAGGCACCGTTGGCCTATGCTTGACCACAATTTCATATCTTTTGTTTGGGAATATGGGGATCTTACAAACCAAGGCCGAGGTGGCCAACGCATCAGCAATCTGATTTTTCTCTCTGGGGATAGAAGCTAGGTCATACTCTAAAAAACCTTCGAGGAGGTCCAAAGACATATTTTTGTACACTCTCAGCCAGGGGTGTTTAGTATGATACACACCCTTTATCCGATTTATGATTAGCTCAGAATCTCCACGCACTTCTATCTTCTACGATCCCAATTCTTTCAAAACTTGTAAGCCCAAGATTAGTGCTTCATACTCGGCCATGTTGTTAGTGCATTCAAACATGAGCTTGTATGAGCACAACTTTGTGTTTTCTTCAGGGGGGCTTACCCATACACCAGACCCAGCTCCTTCTTTGTTGATTGCGCCCTCAAAACTCATGTTCCACACCCCGTTTATTGTGTGGTCTTTCGGGTCAGTGCACTCTATTGTTTCCCGCATATTTTTCTCGTCAGTTGTTATGATGATTGTCGGTTCTTCCTCTTCAAAAATTAGGTCATTGTAGAATATAGAAGAACCCACCTCGATGTCAATGGTGTATATAGGATGATTGTTTGGATGCATCTTGCTTCTTACCATGTATTTCAGCAACACTTCTCTGTATAGCCTTCTTTCATGGCCAAAAACAGGGATGGTGGCGTATGACATATCCATCTGCAAAGTGCCCTTCAACTTCGCAGCCCATGATCTTGAAAGAAGCATGAAGAAATTTGTGGGTATGTCTGCGATGACTACATCCATGACCATATTCTTAGTGGGGATTTGAGCCAACGACACAAATAAGTCTTTGATAAGGCCCAAACACTTGAATTTCCTCGAATCAAAGGAGAAAAGTTCTTTGTGTGGCCTGGTGACATCCAAAACCAGTTCATCCATGATCACCTTTGGCGTGAGGTTGTGCGACACACTAGAATCCAGTATGGAATTATGCAGGGTCATGTCATGGACTTTCAGACTGACATAGAATGGAGGGACGTCTTCAGTATCACTTGTCTCTTCAACGTACATACCAAAAAGGATAGTGGGGTGATCATCTTGAATATTAAGGGTATCAGGTGTCCCCTCCATTTTTAGCATTTTAATGATTTGTTTTCGATACTTTCTCTTTCTAATAAGTTCATTTAACAGGAAAGAGATTTTTGTTTTGGCCATCTCATGTTCAAAATTGAAAGGGGAGCAGGTTTTTTCTACCTCTTTTCCGCTCTCCTCCCAGCATTTCTCTGGAGATTTCTTAGGGACCTCCTCCTTCGACTAATCCTTCTCTATCACATCCTCGGTCAAGTTGTTCAACCTTGGTAGGCTTGTGGAAGGGGTGTCCATCAGAGGCTTCCTTATGGGGTTCGTTTGTTGCGACTCAGTAGGCACGTCTTTTCTCTGGAGGTTGTACTTCTTCTAGAACTGCATGATGGCATTTTGATAGCCTTTCCTGAAATCTTATGTCTCCCAAGATGGCGCATCATCTATTTTGAGTATCATATCATCATGGGTATCCAGCATGAAGTCTTCATTTCTTCTCATATACCGATCATGCTTTCTCTTTGTCAAGAACACGTGCGGGTTTTGGTCATCGCAACAATGTATCTGGTCGTTGAACATCTGGTCGAAATCCTCATCCACGTAGTTGTTATGGAAAGGAGGTCTCATCTACCGATCACCTTGATCCCTTTTCTCTTTCTGTTCCCTCTGTCTAATCTGAAGGATTTGACCCATTCTGAGGTTCTGATTCCTCGGTTGTGGGTCGTTCTATTCTCGGGAAACAAGTATGTTTCCCATGGAAATTCTCTCCATAAACTTCTCCATGGTATTCATCATCATGTCAAACTTGTCGTCGGAGGATTGCGACGTCGATGCCTATGCATATCCCTGGGGTCTCTTGTCGCCTTGATTGAACCTCAGCTTTATTTTTCCCAACACCATCATGTTTACTTCAACTTCAACAACGCTACTCATTATAGTGTCTAGACTCATTGATCTTCTTTCTCTCAACAACAGGGAAAAATCATTGTTGAAGGAGTCAACGTACCGCAAATGCGCAACACTGGGGGGCGACTTGACTTCCGCAGGGATTGAGTTGTACACGTTCAAAAAACGGGCTGAGAACTCCTGCGCTATCTCTTTCGGTGCTTTATTCATATTATTGTATTGTGTTAGAAGTTGTAAAGGGTTTTTATTGTCCCCCCATTTACTTAGGAACGATGTCTTGAATGCAGAGAATTCCTGAATGCTCTCGGGCAGGAGGGCTTTGACCCATTTTCTTACATCTCTCGAAAGGATCTGTGCAAATAGCCTCATTTTTTCATCTGTGTATTCCACCTCTTCTAGGTCAACGAAATTGTTAAACCAGTCCAGGTTCCTCTGAGCGGAAACATTTCCCTCAGCATCATAGAGCCTGATTCTCTGGCTATAATTCTAAGGAAAGTCATGTAATTGGGTTGGCAGCATGGGGGGAGAGAATCTAGCATCCATAGCCCTAGGAGGATTCAGATTCTGAGGGATATTATTTGATACTAGGGATTCAAATTTCTTCGAGTTGAAAACAGTCTCATCCAAACTGGTTTTTTACTTAGACCTGAAGAGAGTTTGCTCGAAGAATGCGTCAAACTCAAGGTCTTCAATTCTTTGCACGTTGTCTTTGGGCAAGGATAGGCTTATGTCCAAGTAGTAGAACGGGTCCGTAGCTTGCTCTCTAGTCTTGCGCAAAATCTTCTTGGGTCGTACACATGCTCTGTGGGGTTTGGGTCAGGATTTTCTTTGGTATAAATCGTCTTTGGAGCTAGGTTTCCTGAAATGCGCTACTTGGAGATACTAGTCTATTTGGACTAGAGTCACCAGGGTAAAGGTTTCAGCCGGTACAGATGTTTTTACCTTTGTTACCCTCAGGGGTCAAACTGCAATGTTAGTCGTTGTCCTAGGGAAAATCTATTCAATTTCATCTCTAGCAATGGCGCCAGAATGTTAGCACTCGGTAAATCTGTTTGGCTAATAGATAGACGACAAAGGTAACTTTTTCAACCAACTTTGAGACTCAAAACTAGCCTTTCGGATCCCGAGAGGGATCTCTCGAGAGGCGCGGTCTCTGTGCAGGATATGGATTTGAAAGTAGTGGCTAGATTTAACACCTTTGATATTTTGGGTTCTGGTTATATTGGTGCCAGAAAGTAAGACTTGGGCTATGGAGTCGATCTAAGGAAATGATAGAGACAAATGACTCAGTGACTGAACTTGAGAGGATAAGGCTAGGCGAGTAACAACCTTCAGTGAAAAACCGTAATGTGAGGCAGGAGAAAAACACAGGACGTAACTCGGAGCACCACTGCGGGTGAATTCGGAGTTAACTTGTTAGAGGAAAATGTTTTTACTAAGTGGCGCGAACAAGGGGCGTTGTGCAGAAAATCCATAGGTTTGAAAATTCATTTTGAAATAGATAGAAAAAGATATGAATAAATATGACAAGAAGAACATACGCAAGGAAGAGGCACAATACATCCAACTATTACAACTAGAATCTTTTCATCAAGCTACAGGACCTTTGCATTAAATTTTGGTCAAAAACTCAAATTACATACAATAGTTGTTGTCTACCAAATTTTCCAACCAACCTGACTTACATCGAAAAGATGAAATATATAAACAAGGGCTACCCTTCTTTCTAACTCCTAACCCTAAAACTACGAAAAATGAGTAGCATGTGTTGGATACTCTTCGCATGGTGCTACCCAAAAATAGGCAATAATCACGTATGTTTACCCATGACCGTCCATAAATATTCCATGAGGATCTAGTCATCGATCAGGTCTCGATATGAAAAAATATGTGTTAGTGTATCCTTTTGATCAGGTGTCCGAGTGAACAAGTGTCTGTCAGGAACTTGCTATCTACTTATAACAGCTTTCATTTATGTTGCATGTTCATTTGCTGGAAAATGTGTGTGGCAAGTGGAAGTTTGATTATCGCGGCCGTTATAAAAAATGTAGGGCACTTTGGGGAAACGTGTCCTTCAAAACTGCCAAGATTCATCTTTTGTTTGAAGATGCAGAGACGAGCGTTAGCTAGGCTCATTTTTTCTACGCGCTGGTGAGAGCCACGCGAGCCTCTTTCCAAGTTGCTTCATATTCTCTGGAATACTCTGTATATATTTCTTTCGTCAGTCTCTTTGCTTCTCGCAGCTGTACAATGGTGTCTTGCACCTCTCTGAGTTGTCGTTTTAGCCAGGCCATGTTTCCCTCACTACCCTGTGTTGCTGACGCTTCCATGATATTTGTCGCTAGCTTCTGCCTCAACTCCATGTTTTCCTGATAGAGTTCAGTGATGGCCAGCTTTGCCTGCTTCAATTTTTGAGATGGATCTTGATCATTCTCTCCTATGATATACGCTTTCCTTTTTTTCTCATGTCTTCGCGGCTTGATCCTCGGGTAGGCTCTAGCCAGATGGCGTGCACGAGTATTTCTTCAACCTTCGATCTGGCAAGAGGCTTTCCTGGAAATCGAACTTCCACAGTTTCCTTGTTCTTCCTCAGCTTTCCCCTCCTCCGAGGCATTTGTTGTTGAGGAGACAAGGCTTCTATCATCTCCCGTTCTTGTGAAAAACCCTCCACTACAGGTTCTGTGTGGTTGGATCTGGTATTCTCTGCAGGTAAAGGAATAACTCCTTTCACATCCTTGGGAATGCCTATTGCAGGTCAGAAAGACTCCCAGTTATTTTGGGGATTGGATCTTGTAGTTATGTTGCTCTGCATGCCTTTCCTTATGCTCTGAGAGGTCACCATGGTGCGACCAATGTATATTTTGTGTGTAGTATATCCAATAGGCGCACAAGGGGGGAGTTTTGAACAAACTGGACTGGCAAGGGAAATTGAAAACGAAGTTTGGGCCTGGTTCTACGACTGGAAAATAATGTCGAGAATCCAAGATTTATAATGAGTTGGATAGGAGAAGGAATCATGTTGGAGGATAGTGAATTCATGGTGATGAGATGTTTTTGAGTCGAGTTGCAGGTTTTCCATGGAACATACCCACGTGTAGGATACTGGCGATAAGTCTTGTTGGGAATGCATGATACGAACGTCACAAATTTTCATTCCTTCGGCCTTCATGATGAACTGATAATAACATGTTTTACTTGTCGATGCGATCTCCATTAACTACTTGACTCGACCTAGGCATGTAGAGACTGGTTTCTCAACAAGACTTGACTCTTTGCAAAAGACATACCCGTACCACTTATACAAGTTTAGACTCTGACATCCCTTCTCATTTCCAAGGGCCAACCAGCCACTTGCTGACCTCGACCTCACGGTGCTATGTACCTGACTTCACATGTTTTGACACATGGGTCACAACGTGACTTAGAACCGACTCAAACTGGAAAGAAAAATGGCGGTGCTAACACCCTCCAACACGGTAGATTTTGTATCAATGAGAAAAATGTGGGCAGTATCGATTTTACTCTCTAGAGGGAGAGCAGGATCGACCGATGATGGGATCAGATCGACCACTTGGTTTTTATTCTCCAAGGGGAGAATGGGGTCAACAGATGGAAATGGATCGACCTCTTGGATTTCACTCTCCAAAGGAGTAGTGGGATCGATTGATGGAGGAACCAAATTGACCACTTTAGCACTCTTTAGAGGAGGAGTGGGATCGATCGATGGAATTGGATCGACCACTTCGGGTTTAATATTTATATGAAGAGTGGCGCTGACCAATGACAAAAATCGATCAGCTACTTTGGTTAGTGGTTCAACTAAGGATGAAACTAGATTGACCACCTGATCAACTGGACTGACCAGGGACAGAACCTGATTGACCAGTCCATCAACTAACAATGGGTTGGGAGAAGTCTTACGATAACTAGTTGGAAGTTGAAGCTTTTTAAAAATATAAGAAGCCTCATCCATATGATGACAAAGGTGGGAGTAATTATCACCTTCGCATAACATGCAAGGAAACTTGAAAGTTGTCTTCTTCTTACCAACTTTAACGTCACTAGTTGAAGGGGCATCACCAGCATGTCCAGCAAGGGCTGATGATGTGGAGGACCACATTTCTAAGACCTTGGGAAGACCAGGGAAATCCCTCAGAAAGTGGTCACCCTTACAAAGACTGCAAGAGAATTTAGGTTTCAGATTCTTCATTTTAATCTTGTCGACCTCATCAACACTCCCAGTATGATTAACAGTAGCTGGTTTCTTGGATCCAACATCTGATGTGGTTGGAGCCTTGGTCCTTTTCAGGTTATTCATCTTCTTCTCTTTCTGTTTCTTCTTCTTCTGATCAACCTAGATACTTGCTTTATAGCTTTCACTAGGCGAAGAAGGAGAAAGGGAAGGAGACTTAACGGGTGAAGAAGGTAAAAAGTCGACATGAGGTTGATGTGTGGGTGGTGTACTTGCATTTGAAGCATTAGGTGCATTCGAAGCACTAGGAAGATTCGATATCACTGGAGTGGGGAACAACCAAACCGGTAATTCAATCGTGAGTCCCGAAAGACTTAGTGTGGCAATGCACGAAGGACCAACGTTTCTAAAAGAAGGAAAGGTGAAAGGTTCCTTGGGAAAAGGTGTTCCTCTGTTGGTACTCCTAGGAGTTGATGCCATTAACACTGACTTGACCTAAGGTCCACCAATTAAAACAAACAACACATGAATCTGAGAAGCAAACAATCAAACAAAACTTCCCACAATGAAACCCCTAGTTGGTGATGAAATCCAACATCATGAGATCAATATAGGAAGGGGTTGGGATAGAGAGGGTGGATCAGTTATGTTGGCGACTTGCTTAATGGAATTACGCCTTGGTACAAGATTCCACACAATAAACATGGATTTACCCTCCAAGGAGCCCGAGTGAGTTTGACCAACATTTGTTCAAGGTACAGTGAAGACTTCCCTTCACCGTCACCTTGTGTAAATACACTAAGGATTATGGCTACTAAGGTCACCAACTCACAGTCAGCCTCTGGGTGGGTACAGTCGATAGTCCAATCCGATCGTATGGGTAGGATAACAAGTTTGAAATCCTTCGAGAGAATTGAGGAAAAGTGGACCAGTATAACTCCAGAGGACCCCAAAGCACCGAGACCAAATGAAGACAATTGAACCTCAAGAATAACCCCCAATATATGATCTGACTACTACGAATGGTTAAGACTCGAAGGGATAATCTTCGTTTCTCTCTCGAGTGCGACCTCGTGCATAACCCCCGTGTGAGAGGGGGATCCTAGCTATGCTTATACGAAATTTGGATTTTACTCTCCCTATCACAGGATGCTAAGTTTGTTTGACATCTTTGGAAAGTTATCCTTTCAACCTATTCCAAATTCCTACAGCCTAAGCTAATGTAGGTTTTCTACCAAAAAATCTAAAAATGTCTGATAAATTTTAGTTTAGCGCTTGATTTTTAAGGTTGTTGTTTACTCAAGAGGAAAATGGCATGGACTAAATGATGTTTTGACCGACTCTAAACAATGCAAAGAAATGAGAATGAAAATATTTCACTTAGATGAAAGCTATATTACAAGAAGGAGAAAACGCTTATCATTCCCAGATGCACAATGTCCCAAAATTTTATTAAACTCATCAATATCAAGATCTTCAAGAAATGAGTCAAAGAGACTATACACCAATACACGATTCTTCCCCCCCCCGACCATGAGGTGGAAAAAATTTAAGAATTCAATGTTATTTTCCTAACTTGACTAGTCTAGGAAACATTGCTAATGTGTGTGTAGGATTAATCGTTTACAACATATAAATGATCATACAAATAACAAATGCGACAAAGGACTGCAAAGTTTATATTATGATATCTTTGTGGATTAAAAAATGGTAGAATGCGGCTGAATAAACTGACAATACTCGACTAGATCAATAGACAAAGGATCTTAGACGGAATATAAACAAGCAACTAAAAGATAATACACGGAATATGGGAGCACTACAGAATCAATGGATGTGCTGGGACTATGGTAGCTCTGATGGTAACTGTTGGAAGTCTGGAAAGTTCACCCTGGGAGCTGTACTTCTCAGAATGGCCTGGAAACTGTCCCAAATGATGCGCCCTACTCTAGTCCTCAGTACTGGTGACTGTCGGACCCTTCTGCTGGTGAGTTTGGACCCCAGATGAATCCTCCTAGGGGAATGCACCCCTCTTTCTTTGGAAAAATATGTCCTAGTGATTCCACCATCGGAATCGGATGAGATGTGTCTCAAAATGACCACCTTGTTCTACTGGGAAATGGGTCGGAAGGGTTTCCTTGAATATGGCCTGATGCTCGCTCTGGAACCCCAAATGTATCTACCAAAAGTGTTGCACGTCCAAGTTTGGAAAATGCGCCCCAGATGATTCCTCCATCGAAATATGATGAGGAACCAGGAAAAATATGCGCCTTGCCTTCCTCTCAAATGGGTCGGAGGGAAATCTCAGAATTCTCCCTGGATAGGATAAGTCGACTAAAAACCCTCCCAGAAGTTGCGCCCTCACTCTGGATGAATGTGCCCTTGCTGTTGAACACTATGTAACTGCTGCTGAAGAATTATGGAATACCATAATGATCTCCCTAGTGACTAGGGTGTGTCTCTCAACACCGAAATCAGCCAACTGGTGTCTTCCTCCTGGAATCCACTGAACTATCTCTCATGAGATGCACCTCTTCTCCTCAATGACAAGTCATAATCTGCATAATGATGAATTAGGTCACTGACTCTTCTCTTATAGCTTTCCAAAACCCTAATTCACTACTGAAACCCTAATTCATTGTTGACCTTTTCCCTCCAAGTGACTTTTACTTTATTTTATTATTCCTTGATTAAATCACTTAATTAATTAATTAATTAATCATTTTACCTCTAAAAAGTGATATATCCATCCTTATGGCTTCTCTAGCCACTGAAAGTCCCTTCTCATCATCTTATCATGTAGTGATCTTCTTCTCGATTCTGATGAGCTATTACACTAAGAGGTTTCTCCAAGTAATATGCCCATTATGACCTTCTTAGTGAAATTAATTAAGATATGACCCATAATAACTCAAAATTACGGAAATCGTCGAAATGCAACGAAACCAAAACCAAGCTGTGCAGAATGGATCATGATGATGAGTGATGCAAGTCAGACCCAATAAAACCCCTCAATATCTCCCAAACTCTTTGTCACCCTGATATGGCTACTCTGGTAGGCATAGCACTCTGTAAAGTTATAATGTCCCAAAATGGGGACATTACATTCAAGACCAAAAAATGCCAAAAATCATGCAATTTCACTACTTCAAATGCAAGCTAGTTACACTACCCAAAAGAAAGAATGCAATTATATTATTTGTTTGATTCTAATGTATAAACAAAGTAAATGCAAATCCTTTGATGCTCCACTACTTTCAATTAAAAGAAAGAGTCAGATGCAGATGGAAAAGACACGAAGCAAAAAGGCTACAAATAAAGCATGCACTCAAAGTAGTGAGGTCTGAAAGAAAACGAGTAGAAACTTGTTCTAACAAGAAATCAATCAATGATTTTACAACCAACAAGCATTCAAGGAGTACAAGAAAATGTAGAGAAGAATCCAAGAAAAGACAGGGAGAAAGATAAATCACTCAAACTGTCCCGACAAAACAAGCAGCTAGAAAGGGCAATTTCACATTTATGAAAAACAAATTCAAGCTCCAATCAAAACAATAAGGAGTTATAAGTACCAAATCTCAACCTAAAGAACATCACAAACCAACATACAGAGTTTGGGTAAAGACTTCTACAAAAAAGACTGAAAATATCTTAGTAGAAGAGGGAAAAAATTCTCCAAGAAGGAGATCAACGCTCTGTCTCTCAAGGGCACAGAGCATTGTAGAAATTTGTAAAGCATTATAGGGGAGCTTTGTCTCTCAATAATTCCAACCTTCCAATCCATTGTATTTACCACCGAGCATGGAACAAAACATTGTTGGGCACGTATCATTTGCTTACATTTCACCTGATCCCCACGAACCTGTCTACATCTTCAACCCATCTCTAATGTCTTTTAATTCTTACTTACCACTAATTTGTTCCCAATCTCACATCCCTTGATAGTTCAAACATGCTCGTGAACCAAATGACGGGATCCTCCACCCAGAGTTGTACTTTCTCCTTGCTTCCAATCTGCACAAAAATGGCTTCCTTCCAATATATGTTTCCATTAACCTCATGCATGCAATTAACCCTTCCATTCACCGTACCAAGTATTTCCTCTTGCTCTCATGCACATGTCTACAATTCCATCATGTCTCTCTTAACTCCATCTTCTCCCTGTAACCTAGGATTTGACATGCGATATCACCATTGAGATTTCCATACAGGTTCAAGCATGACACTATAGAGGTTGTGTTGACCCCATGGGACCCAACCCATATCTAAGGGATAAACAGGGGGGGTATACTTTCGACCCCACTAATCCACAAGGAACCAGGAGCTTTGTCAATGGAATGATTAGCCATTTCATCTTGTTCCTTATTATTTTCACGAAGAATATTATAAAACTTATTTGAGCAGGAAGAAAGAGTAAGTCTGATATGTTCAATAGGAACCTTCAAAACTACATCCCTAGGAATAGAGCATGAAACAAAATATAGATAATGCTTTTGAAATCCCCTACAATATTCAACTGAGAAATGTGTCGTTGCATAATATTTTGCCCTATTATTCGAAGAAGAAACCCTAAGATTCCAATAAAATTCTCTTTCTCGCTTTCCTTTAGTGCTGTAAATGCCCCCCCTTGCACATGTCTCCCCTTAACTATTATAAGTTACAAGTGAAAACGTAATGGATTTTCATTTGTGATATGCATACTTTTCAATAACTCACTAGCCTAAACGAAATGCAATTATGGATGAGGAGAAAGCCTTTCATCACCAAAACCCCATGGCATTGCTATTTCAAAAAACTTTATGGCATAGATAATGTTATTTCAAAACTTTATGGCACATGGCAAATATGTCTCATATCGACTTTCTTATTGTTATGGGAAAATCAAACTTAAGAGTCACATTGTTGTTAGGTAGATTGTACCATCTTAATAACATCATTTATAAATAATATACATTTAAGATAAATATATAACTAATTAATTATATTTAATAGTGAAAAATAAATAAATTAAATAATAATAATAATAATAAATGATTTACAACTATCTACATAGTTTAATTATAAAAAAAATAGATTAATAATAAACATTTAAGATAAAGATATAGATAGAAAAAAATCGAAAAATTAGAAATGGATTTTCTTACTAGTATTAGTATTTGAGCATTGAATTTTGAATTTGCCTATATAATAATTAGATTGCTTTGAATTTTGAATTTGCCTATATAATAATTCGATTTATTCTGTAATAGGAGACATGAAATTTCTTTGTCGTGCGCAAAATAAAGCTATGCCAATTCGATTATGGATTTGGAATTTTAGTGTTGTAATTAATAATTTGATATAATGATTGTATTTCAAGACTTAAAAACAAAAATAAAAATGAATTATTTAAAAATAATTGAAATTAATAAGTAGGAAGTTTCTTTTCAAAGTAATAAGTTGAAGTGTATTTTAAAAATTTGATATAAAAATAAAGTATAGCAGGGCAGGGCTTCCCTAAACCCTGGACGCAAAGCCTCATTGTTCCTATTTTTAAAAATGGAGATAAAAACATTCCCTTTAATTATAGGACCATTATGATTAGCCCGATTTTAGCCAAGCTTTATGGAATTATGTTGGAAAAGAAGATTAACATTTGGCTAGAAAGTCATGGTAAAAGAGCTAAAGGCCAGGCCGGGTTTAGGAGATATCATTCAACTGTGGACCATCTTGTTACCTTTAGGATCATTGCAGAGGAGTTCCGCAATACTAAAACCAATCTTTTTTGTTGTTTTGTTGATTTTAAAAAAGCTTTTGACATGGTTCCTAGGAAAAAACTTTGGAATAGGTTGGAAGAGATAAAAGTGTCTCTCGAGTTGAGGGTTGTTGCAATAAGGATGTATGAGAACGTTATTGCTAAGTTTAAAAACACTGAGCGTTGGTCAAAAGAGATTAACTGTAATATCGGAGTCAAACAAGGTTGTCCCTTGTCCCCTACCCTTTTTGGCATATACATTGATAAGTTAGAAGAATGCTTGGAAAAAGCAGGTTGTGTCGGCCCTACTCTCACTGGTATAGTCATCAATATTCTTCTTTATGCCGATGATATCGTTCTTATGGAAAGGATTCCCCGTGATCTTGAAAACCAACTAAGAATCCTCAAGGACTTTTGCTCCAATATGGGTATGACTGTTAATACTGATAAGACTAAGGTCATGATTATTAAATCCAATAAGATCCCTTATGATACCTTTGTATAT
>ML797569.1:39257-67694 GCA_009831015.1 Picea engelmannii
TCTGTTTTGCCAAGTGTAAAGAAAAAAATAAGCATTTCTAAGATAAGAACAAATTCTCACGAGCTCCATAGTGAAACTGGGCGTTGGTCAATTCCTAAAACACCATGGGATGAAAGAGTGTGTCACCTTTGTGACACTAAGAATGTTGAAGATGAAAAGCACTTTCTCTTAGATTGTCCAGCCTATAGCCATATTAGATCTCATTTTCAAAATATTGATCACACTACCAACCTTCCTAACCTCTTAACTCAAAAAAAGTATGGTGATCTTGGAAAGCTTCTCTTCATGCTTTTCGAGGACAAAAACAAAATTCTAAAGAATCACAAGTAATCACTTCTCGTCTTAAGGTCCGATAGACCAATTAGGTCTTAGTGGATGTTAATCATCATCATCGTCGTCGTCGTCATCATAGTGGTTATGGAATAGTGATCCAAGTGGATATCAGTGTCCACCCACCTATTCCATGGGCTCGAAAAACAATTTTTCATCTTGGAATTTTTTCGGTATTTTTTCAAGTTCCAAACTTTCGGGGTCGTTTTGAGGTCCTAAATGACATTTTTTGGGGATTTGGTTCCCAGGTGACTACCAAAGGCATTGACCTAGGCCAGTCAAAAATTGTTCTTCTCGGTTATACCTTTCCAACAGTGTATCAAGCACCCCAAACGGAGATCGTATGCAAAAGTTATTCTTTCGGGAAGTTGATGTATCAACTACCCCCATCGAGGCTCGCAAACCTTTTGGATTTTCATATTCCGGGGTTAGGGTTTTGGATTTTACTTATGTTAAAAAGGACTTTGGAGCCTCATTGTAACAACCATCTTCTTGCGGATGCAAGTAGCTATCACATCTCTTCTCAGAGATAAGATTCCACCATTCTAGCGAGTCTTTCACTCTGTATTTTTACAGTCTTTGTACATTTCTTTCATTCATAGAAATCATGTATTACTGTATTTCTCTATTTCTGGCAATATTTATGTGTATTTCATTGTAATATCTCTTCTTTCATTTCATTCTCAAAAATAATCTGGATCAGTGGTATCAGAGAAGGATGCTCTTAATCGTTTTTCAGTGCATGTCCCCGATGAGGTCTGAGTATAGCAAGTTGGGTCTCGAGTTTGTCTCTCTTGAGGAAAATGACTCTTTCTCACCCAAGAAACTCTCCATGGCAGAAGAAAAGAAAAATGACAAAGAAGACAATTCTATCAATATGTTGCTTGAGCAATCTCTCATGCAACAGATGGATGAAATGATGGAGAATTTTTCCCACATCCTTCAACGCCTGCCAATAACAACATGAGCATCTTCATCAAGCAGCCACTTTAGAAGCACCTCACCTTTCAAGGTACAAGTTGATTTTGATATTCTCATATTTGAAGCACATATAGATGTGGATGCCCTAGAAAAATGGTTAAATCTACTAGAAGGTTATTTATTTGTTCATAATTTCTCCGACAGGGAAAAGATCACCTTCGCACTCCTTAAGGCTCTCCCCCATGTCAAACATTGGTGGGAAACTTACTCGGAGTAAAGTTCCACAGAGGAATCTGGAATATATGGGGTCGATCCCACTTGGGATTCTTTTGTGGATGCCGTAAAGGGACAATATTACCCTGTTGGCAACTATGAGGACCAATATATGAGATGGACCACACTACGACAAGAAAGGGGCCAAGAATTTCTGGAGTTCACCAATACCTTCCATACCTTGTGCACCAAGCTGGGTATCAAGGACTCTGAATGACATTTGGTTCTAAAATATCGCGGGGCTCTACATAGATACATCCAAACTGAAATGTATTTTCTGGACATCTCACCAATCGGTTCTGCTTATCGATATGTTGTTGAAATTGAGCAGAAGTTTAAGCACTAGAACAAATGGGAGTTCAGGTCTGCAAATCCACAACAACGAAAGTATGATAAATATGGAACTAAAAAACAACCTTTCAAAAACCAGTCCAAACCACGGGAAAAGAAGGGTCACAGGAAGACGAAGAAGGACACCGGAAAATGGAACGATTTCCACAAAATCCCTTGGCACAACACCGATGAATGTCGCTCAAAACATTCATTGGTGATTGAGATCAAAGAAAAGGAGTCGAACCCTAATTCAGAATCTGATTCAGAAAATAATGACAGAAGAAATATCATCGATGAAAACCCCACTGCTATTGTCGCGACCACAACGATTCAACCAGAAGAACCAACATATCCTGAAGAGGGGGAGCGCCTTTTCATTCACAGATGTGGGTGAAGGGGACCCCACTGCATTTTATTATTGATATCCGAAGCCAAAATAACCTCATCTCAGCAGAGGTCATCAAACAGTTGGGATTGTCAACGACACCACACCCACAACCATACAACATCGGGTGGCTTCGCCAGGGACGCGACATTTTTGTCAGCCAGCAGTGTCGATTGTCATACGGAATCCATCCCTTCAAGGATGAGGTATTATGTGATGTTGCCCCACTGGATGTATGTGATGTTCACTTGGGCCAACCATATATGTGGAAATGTCATGTTGTTTATGAGTCTCGACCCCGCAGTGTCATTATTTCTCTCGGGGATCATCTCTACAGAATACCAGAGGTAGTTCCAACTACTATCTCATCTAAACAATGTTGAAAAGTAGTATTTCATACTACAAAATTTAGCTTCTTCACAATATGTTCAAAATGGGAACAAAAGGATACTGCAACCACTACAGCCTCAGCCCAAGCACCTTTTATCCAACAGAAGCAGGTCGACAAGATTGCAGCAAAACGCAAGATTCCTTTTGCACATAGTCATATCAGGTAGACCGACTGGTTGAACAGATTCAACCCCTCCAACAACAAGTTTGTGACAACCTTCCACAAACCGAGCAACGTGACGTCTCCAGCAAGGCAAGTAGCTCACCAAGATAAAGATTCACCAAATGCTTCCCTCTCTTCCTTGGGAACTCAAAACAATGGAGACCATTGCTTCCTAAGGAGAGAGGATTGATCCATGTGGATATCAGTAGCCACCCACATATTCCACGAGCTCGAAAAATAGTTTTCCATCTTGGCATTTTTTCGGCAGTTTTTCAGGTTCCAAATTTTCGGGGCCGTTTTGAGGCCCTAAATGACGTTTTTTGGGGATTTGGGGCCCAGGTGATTGCCAAATGCACTAACTTGGGTCAGTCAAAAATTGTTCTTCTCAGTTAGACCTTTCCAATAGTTTATCGAGCACCCCAAATGAAGATCGTATGCAAAAGCTATGCCCCCGAGAAGTTGATGTGTCAACTATCCCCATCGGGGCCCACAAACCATTTGGATTTTCATCTTCCTAGGTTATGGTTTTGGATTTTACTTATGTTAAAAATGAGTTTGGAGCCTCATTTTAACAATCATCTTCGTGAATGTGAGTAGCCGTCACATCTCTTCTCAGAGATAAGTTGCCACCATTCTAGCGAGTCTTTCACTCTGTATTTTTATAGTCTCTGTACATTTCTTTCATTAATAGAAATCATGTATTACTGTATTTCTTTCTTTCTAACAATATTTATGTGTATTTCATTGTAATATCTATGCTTTCATTTTCATTCTTAGAAATAATACGGATCAAATAGTTTTTCAAAAAACAAACAAAATGGAAGATAAAAGGATAAAGTATTAATTAACCATTGTCCTTAAAAGTGAAAATATATATATATATATATATATATATATATATATATATATAGTAAGTAAGAAAACATTATATTATTTACTATAAAAAAGTGAGTTTAAATATACAGACTCTTGGAGTCTGAGTTGTTATGAATGGAAACCAACCCAGATCCAGCCTAGTTTTGAGTATGAACAACCCTATGGTGTCGAAACTATGCAGAGACAAGAAACCACTACCATCTTGAAGGAAAAACCTAACCATAGGATATTCCACCTTGTTGCTTGATGGTAGAAGAATTGGAATGTTCAAAAAAGTATGAAGTGGACCACTGGTGAGATTGTTGAGCCTGCTGGACTGTTGGTGAGATTGGTGAGAGAGCTACTAACATGGAGATTCATTGGTCCAATTATTCAATTTTGTATTTCAATTGGCCACTACTCTACAAACTTCAAAAAGAAGTTGCGGATAGTCTTCCTTTGACCCGAAATGTCATGGAAAGTCTTCATAGGTCTCTGATGAACATTGAAGAGGGACCATCATTAGTGTCGTTGAGGTCAATTAAAGTAGAGTTTTGAGTAATGGATGTCCATAACAATTTGAAGGTCTGCTAAGGAACAATTCCCAATAACTTTCCATCAACGTCGAGCCATTCGAAACTATAGCAGCCTCCTGCATATTTAAATCTTTGATTAAATTTGTATCCCGGGATGTTGATTTTGAAACTATAGTAGCCTCCTACATATTTAAATCTTTGATTAAAGTTGTATCTCGGGATGTTGAAGTCGCTATTTCACTCTCTCATTCACTGGCTGAGACTTCCAATCCTATCGTTTGCTTTCCTATATGCCTACAAGAGCCACTTCCTAGGTGAGAGTGACCTCTCTTAAGGATGCACGCCATTATGTTCACATGTATTCAACCGCCCCTAAGAGGTATAACTCCAATATTTTGAACCAGAGCCGGAAAATGCATATGCGAGTGCAAGCCAGGGGTGGCATTGCATGAAGTGGATGAGCATATTCTTGCATTGTGGTCACCTTTGGATTATGCGGACAAGGGTAAAAATTTATTGTCGTAACAACTCGATTGTTCCTAGAGTAATTTCCCATTCCATCAACATTGTGAGTTGGTTGCATTTGCACCTTCATATGTTGTAGAATCCGAATATGGTTGATGTATGAACCATGGAGGAGATGTAAGGAAATCTTCACACACATTTTGTATGGCCTAGCCTCCTCCCTCTGGTTAATGCGCATGTCATGAGGTTGACACCCCATCCGGAGTGCAAAAAGTACATTGTTATAATGTGAATATTTTGAGTAATTTTTTTTAAGTGGTTATAATCTTGGACGATATGAAAACATTAATTATTTGAGGGAGAAAAGATAAATTAACATTTTCAAAGTGGAATAAGTCAAAGTGGAATAAGTTGTTTTGGAGTTATTGTTGAAATGCAATAATAACTTAAACTTTGAAAAGTAAGAAATACAATTTGGAAGAAGAAAATAAAAAATAGGGTTTATGTGAGATATTCCCAACTATGCCATTATTCCCAACAACGTCATTGACATAGATAAACTTTTATAAGAGGTTCATCATTTTCTACCTTTCAAAGGTAGATGTTGGGGCTTCGATGATCTCATTCATTCCTAGAGATGAATATCGTGCAACATTCACAAGATTAACAGAAGGATCAATGTTATCCATAGACTATTGTGAGATGCCATATTTTAATGAGAGAAGTATATGAAATCAACTACCAACTGTGACACGTGATCAAAAAAAAGGCTTACGTAATAAAAATATGTGATCAAACAAAATAATCTCATTGCATCGTTAAAAAGGCAACCTCGATGAAGCAAATCTCAACTAACACAACCTTACATCAAGTGAGTGCAAACAAATATATTTTGAGTTCTTATTAATGTCCATCTCACCTCGACACATAAGAAAGTCACATAAAATCGAAGGATCTTCTATGCCACCATGGATTGAAGGACACCATAATTGAATTTCCAAAATTCTTATTGGTAGTTATTAAATCAACAAGTATTTTGTAATCAGTTAAAACTATCATGTTGAAAATGGTGTTGTCATCGATGTCAGAGGTAGACTATAATCACAAGTCCAAGGATCAAACTAGAAAAATAAAGGAGTCATCCAAACTACTAAGAAAAAAGAGAATTGAATTGTTGTCATGAAGAAAATTATGTGTTCAAGTTGGAGGAAATCACAGTCATTGATCTGGTAAATTTTGGACCATTGATTAGAGTGTGCAAGGTGACATGGAGTCTGATGATGAAGGAGACCTCGAGTAGAATGTAGCCGTTGATTTTCCATAGAGAAAAAATATTGATCGTTAATTGGATGACAACGCATCAAAGTGTTTAAGTGTAAGGTTTCATTGGGACTCCAATGGGAGTAGCTCCAAGTTAACAAGAACCATCGATCTATTGGAGTTGTACCAAAAGAGAATATGGACCATTAATCGAAGAGCAAGGATACAATGAGACTTTGATGGGAAAAGCTTTGAGAGTCATCAATAGCCATCGATTTGGCATGGCTAGTAGATCTTCATTGTTTTTCGGACAAGCAATGATCGGAGTGGATTGTGAGCGGAGGTACTATGATAACGAGGGACTCTGAGAATGATATTCATCTAGCTTAGCTGAGCCACATTAGATGTAATGTCAGAGACATGAAAGTAGTAAGGACAATGCCACGTTTCAAGTGCCAAGTTATCAAGGTATACAAAGAAGGGTTGGAGGAAGTGATGAGGTCATAGTCACATCAGTTCGACATCATCTACTACATGTAATGCCACATGTTGTATTGAAATTGGGACATGTGTCACGAGATGATCTAAGGACCATAGATCCATCGGAGGATCTACCTCAATCATGAGATCCATTTCATGGAGGAAGAAGATGATGTGTTGTGACAACTTGGTTGTCAGGGTGACATCAGGATGCCAGCATGGCAACTAGAGTATCCCAAAGGATGACATGTGTCAAATTTTGATTGTGTGAAATGAAAGTGGGCCCTAGTTGGACGTGGAGACATTTATGACATCATATCAAATATGAGTCATTCATCTAGGTAGCGAGAATATCTCCATCATTCATCAGAGAGGCTCTGGTTGAACTAGATTTTGTTACCTACAATGAAGGTACTCTGAAAAAGGAGCTCTAAGGAGAAATCTAGACCGTAGGTCAACATGCAGGCGAGATGCAATCTCAATTGTGGATCATTGTGGGTCCCACCTGACCATCTCACGAACAGTTAGAGTGACAGGGGATAATCGGTGTGCAATGTTAGACAACACGGGTATTCCAACAAAGGATGAACACCTCCAATATCCACTCACACAACCAGATCAAAGATAAACACACTGATATTTTGACGTGATAAAACCCCTACAGGGAAACATCCATGGCCCCAACCAACATGGCCACTTGGAGCAATTTATTAATGCAAAAGAAAAAGATTACAAAGAGATTTTACAAGATATTTTCTCACAATCGATCATCGGCAAATGACCCTCCATGCTCTTTAAATAGATATCATGGAAAAATCGGGTGTTAAGCCATGGATCAATGTAGTCATTAAGATAGAGGAGAATATGAACCATTGGATCATTCTATGTTAGGAACATATCGTGACCATCTGATTTCCTAACTACAAATGCATACTAAAGAAACACACTAAGAAACACATGTTTACCTAACGACACATTAGACCAAGTAGATCTTAACTAACTCCTAAGTGTCTAAATATCCTAACATCCCCCCTTAAGAACAACTTGGGATAGGATTGAAGGATTTACAATAGTGACACAATAGGAGAAGGAAGGATGCATTAGATCCTATCCCCCCTTAATGGCAACTTCCTGAACTCCTAACATAGATCGAAGTTTGGAAAACTTCACTTCTGTAAGAGACTTTGTGAAAAAATTTGCAACTTGATCTTTTGTAGGGAAAAAGAGCACTGCAATAACTTGATCATGAATGAGATTTCTAATGAAGTGCATGTGTAGATCGATGTGTTTATTGAGCTGATGTTGAACTAGGTCTTTGTAAATCTTGATGGCACTCTAATTGTTGCACCAAAGGCTAGTCGGATGTTGTTGTTGGAATCCAAACTCTAAAAGGCTCTGTCAAAGGCACAACACTTCCTAACTTGCATTTATTGCTACTCGGTAATATGCTTCTGTTGAATAAAGTGAAATATCTTGTTGTTTCTTACAGGCCCAAGTGACAGGTCCTTAACCAAGGCTGAAAACATAACCTGCAGTAGACTTCTGATCATCAGAGTCGTCATCCCAATCTAAATCAAATTAAACCATTCAATAAAGGAGTTCCCCTTGAACTGTAATGTATCATGAACTGAATTGTACCCCAGACATACCAAGGTATCATTTTAGTTGTTTTCCAATGGATTTCAGGGGGTGTTTGCATATACATGGAAACAAGACCAACAACAAAGGAAATATCAGGACGTGTATGAGTCAAGTATAAGAGGATACCAACTAACTGACGATACAAGGTGGCATCAACTTCGGGAGAAGTACATGTGGAAGCAAGCTTGATTCTAGACTGTGTTGAGGGGTCCTAAATCCCTTTACTTCAACAGTAGGAACCAAACCCGCTACTGAGGCCCAATTAGACTCTGTAATGTTTAATGGTGGAATGGTTCTCCAGATCTTATGATCCGACCGATTAATCGATGGGTTTTATGTAATGATTGACAAGATGTCTTCTTGCGAAATCTCCTCCTTCAGTTTGAACGTTCTCTTTTTTGTATTTTCTCTTATAGCTAGGACCGATACAAGATAAATGTTGGTATAAACCAACTGGGTAACAAAGGGGAAATGCTTAACTACTGAAGAAGGTTGAGCTCGAGATAACCCTTATACTCAAACATGCAGACAATGATTCTTAAACCTATGAAAATCCTATTACTAATACATTAACCTGTTGGTGTTCCAATCATTGATTGAGATACAATTATCAAAAGACAACATACATGTAATAAACGATGGAAAGAAAAATAGTTTCCTTATCTCTAATCATTGATAACACATTAACACAACGATTTACTTTTCATCATTAAAGACAAGAACTATAAAAATATTGAATCATATAACTTATCAACAGATTCAGAGGCTCTTACTCATTACAACATCCATTCATGATATAAAAATTAGAAATAATTCTTCTTCAGATCCAATTACACACGCTTTTGATGGAAAATGAACATAAACATGTATCTGGTCCTAAACATGACTTCTCAATTAACGTAGCTCTGAAATAGTTCTTTACAAATCCAAAAATGAGGGTCTTTGAAAAAACCATCGACCTCTTCTAACAGGTTGATCCTATTATTTATAACATATTATTAACTAAAAATAACTATCAAAATTACAAGCTAAGTAAAACAAAGCATCGCCACATGGTGCTTTCATCTCTCAGTCTTATAAGAGTCATCAAATGGTTTCACTTAAGTGTATGAATCTTCTCGTACTCTGACCATTTGAAGAAGAGATCCTCATATGTGTTGGCATTAGGGAATCCGTGTTGATCCATTGGGGCCAAAAGGATCTCATTTATCTCTACTTCCCACGCCTGACACTTAACTATTCTAACACTTAACTGCCGCAACATTGTCTGAGCCTTGATTGGGTGTTCCATGAACTATTGTACTTGACCTAGCTCCATGTTTGCCACCTTTTCTATTTCTGCAACCCACGATGATTCTTGTTCAACATGTAATTTGACCATGTCATGCAAGTTGACAAAGTCATCGGGTGTGTCGAAATCTGGAAGGTCGATGTCTCTCATCACTGGATTGATCTTGGTCCAACTCTTTTGGCACTCGACCCATTTCTCTTGGATTTCCTGATGAGGTTCTTGGGCCATTTTCACCTAGTATTTGGTCGACTTCTTTATGTGGTCAATGATGCTATCCCTTAGTACCCGAATGTTGTGTTCTTCGGCGTCTCGGCCCTATTGAACTGTGCTGATGTAATCGATCCTTTCCACTACTTGGTGTTCTTTCTCATACCATATTTCCATATCCTTTCACGTTGCCAATGCCATGAGGGTGTCTTCTTGGAAATCGTCTATCCCCGTAGTGAAAAGGTGCCTCTCATTCATGAATTTACTGTAGGCGTCCTAGAATTCGCTTCTCAAGAACACCATGGCCTATGTGGAGTCCTGATAATATTTCACCAAATGGTGTAGTTGCTCCAACTCCTTAAGTGCAATGGCCAACTCTTCTTCATCCTTCCTCACTCTATCCAAGGTGGCATTTGTGATTTCCATCCTTGCGTCGATAAGCTCGTATGTCTTGGCATGCTCTGTGCTAATCAATTTTTCCTCTATGGTGATGAGGATGGATTTGTCCAAAGTAAGCCTCCTCTTCTTGGTGGTTCTCTTCATGATGGCTTTCCTCTTTCGATCATACGTGATGGCTTGTATATCGATGACCTCATCCATGGATTTGGGGATTTGCTGCTATCCCCAAGTAAGCGTGTTTCCCAGGCTCTTGATGGTGTAAATATGTTCAAGGTTGGGTTATTGAACCTCTTTTGTGTGTTTTGAAAGTTTGGCCTATGGTTGTTGTTCATCGGGAGGTAAAGTATCTTCCAAAATTAATGCCTCAGGGGCAGGCTCAATACTTACTTGATAATCAGTGGTTGAGATGTTGGTTTCCTGCTGTGGCACTTCCTCTTCTTGTTTTCCAAACCCTAGCTCATCCTTCATATTGTCCACTTGGGTCTCTAGCGCATCGAGTAGCTCAGTTTCTAAAAAACTTTCGACCTCCTAGTCACTTTGTGGAAGGCTTTGAATTTGAGCATTGGGAGCTAGGGAAGATGCTTTCTCGGGTTCCTTTTCCTCTGTGATTTGTACCGGAGTCACCAGGGAAACCTCTGAACTTTTCTCATCATCATAGATCGTTATTAAGTCATGTAAGGGGTATGGTGCACTTTCTCTCCCTGATGTCCTCACTATCTCTAGCTGAGCTGAAACATCCCCAAGTAATCCAGCCTATGGTGTTGAAACTTCAGGGTTATCTAACCTGGTGCTCTCTTCAATTTGTATTGGCTCTGGGTCACTTGGACCTACCTGAATTTCGATTGGGTTTTCAGAAAGGACCCTTTTCATTTCTATGAGGTCCAAGGCATTATGCAGCTGATCAATTACTCTTTGTGCTTGTTCCATTAGGAGAAATCCCCTTTCCTATGCCTCCGGTGTCATAGACAAACCCTTGTTTTGCACCTATGTTGCCTCTGTCACTTTGATTTCTTCCCTGGATCTCGGGACCTCTTGAGTCAACTACTCTATTGTTGTCGCATGTTCATCCATTCTCATGGACTTGAACTTGGTCATGTTTGGGTTGACAATCCTTTGCACCACCTTGTCCTAGTCCTGGGCGTTTTCTGTGAAGACTCTGTCTTCGAACTTGTCATGAGCATACAACCAGCAGGATGACACTTGTGAAGCATTTTGAAGGACCAGGCCCTTTGAATCATTCTTGCAGAATCGGCCCATCGAGAATCTGAATTCGAGATGGCTCAGCCCTTCTTGTTTAGCTTGAGTGGTATCCTTTACCAAATAGAAACCTACATGGAAACCATAGGGTATGAAAGATCATTTCTTGTCCTTGACCAGGGTGGCTTTGTAGCCTTGCAAGATGGTCCAATAACATATTTTTCCTATGACGAGTCAGTCTGGGACATGAGCTGATAGGAGATGTGGTTCTTTGGTGACCCCAAACACTCTGATGTAGGTGGCACACTCATCCAAATACCAATGGCCTACCTTGGATATCATTTTCCTGGTTGTCGCTGATAGCCTTGGGCATTCCTTCTTAAAAAGAATAAAATAAATTTGGGCAATGAATCCATCGCAGATGAGGGAGTAAGATTTATTATACCTTTTTTCCCACAGCATGCTGAACTAGACGTGGACTGGGAGCTCTGCAACATGCCAGCTTAGATTCATGTTGGCGAAGACGTTCCTAGCTCACATGAAATCGAGCAGGTATGAATCCATGTAAGAAGTTGGTCCTTCCCCTTCCTTCGGATTCTGAGCCTACTGCACACAGATGCTTAGTTGCTTGGATATTATTTCGCCCCAATTGAAGCTGCACCTGACGATCGCAACTGTGCATGCCAAAGGCATCCATGCCTCTGAAAACTTGGAGCAATATATCTCTCCATACAACCGACAGATGAGAGCCAGAAAATAGACGTATGGATCCCTCAAGTTAATCATACCATACTAGCCAGTGCTCTGGTTGGTAAACTTATTGTCCTCCCTCCAACATGAGGTCATCACCTAGCTGGTGTCCTGGTGTTCATAGAACTTTACCACGAAGTCTGTGTGTAGCCGCTCCTTTGGGTCTCTGAGCTTGTAATACTTCTGAACTTCTACAAGGAGGAAAATTCTGACACACCCTCCATTGTCATCGTTGATTAAACACTTTTGTGTGTTTGTGTGGTCGATGAGCCATTTCAGGACCTCTATGAAGGGGAAAATGGGGGTTCTTCTTGCCACCATGCGTAGATATGATCATTGGATGTTCAGGAACACATGGTCGTCGAGTGCCCTTACATCCAGATCACTATGTGGGACATATTCTGGGTATTCTTCTTGGTTGATCTTGTTAAAGAGATCCCCCCACTGTGGGAGAGACATATTGGACTCGGTGCATGCCTTAGTATCTCCAAAGGCCATAGGCTGGATGAAAACCTTATTCATTGTTGTCTTCATGACAGGCTCCAGCCTAGGTATGTATTCCAATTGCCTCGTGATCCCTGAAGAAGAGCCTTTTCCTATCTCTAGCTCTTGTATCCTTGGTTCTCTCGGCGAGCGTCTTGTGGTTTCTTTTGTTGGTGGCATTGTTTCTGCAACCTAAGTAAAATTTTAGAGATTGTGTAAAAAACTGGATAAACACATATAAATTATAGCCATGTAAAATATACAGACTCGGATACATACCTCTCAAGCTTGTTAAAACCTGGTTATTTTGATAATCACGGGGTCGATACAGCCTTCGAGTTGCTCGTCTTGCTCCTTTGGATGCTCTGGAATTCTCTAACATGCAGAATGATTTCGTTCACAATGGCTCAAGAGATTTTAAATAGGAAAGATCTTACCATGTCGCATCAGCCATTCAATTCAGGTTATGAGTGAATTTTCAATAAATCTACCACCGAATATCTAGAACTTAAATTCATTGTGGGTCGACGGCGGAGGCGTAGGTGGTGATGTGGTATATCAGTTATGTTAAATGGATGTTTTGATTGGCGTACAAGGTAGAAACTAATGCAGTATCAGGTATTAATTAGCTCCTTAAATGCTCAAAATCCGATTGCATCTAATGCTAAAACATCTTGTCGTGTCACTCTTTAGTGGGTGGATCAGGGATTGGGGTTGTGCTAGGAATGTTTTCATTGATATCCTCCTGCAAAAATCTCTGATGTCGATCGATCTTACCATACAATGCTGACGTGGAAAAGATGACTCGGACCTAGGGAACCAAGAATAACTCGAGACAGAACTAGACCGTATGACCCTCTTACCTAGTAAAGACACGTCACGTTGGAGACCAGTGACTTAATTCGGGTGTATTAATCGGAGTCAGGACATTCCTTAAGTTATTCATTCTAAAACAAACCTTATCTTGCTGATGCCGAAAAAGTTTCCAAGATCGACGATCGGCGAAAAAACCTATCAAATCACTTTCATATTGGCTCCTTTGAAAAATCTCAGATGCCGAAAACGCATCGGGGATTGGCAATCGGGGATAACTTTTATCATGGTCAAATTATTTGTTGTTATCTTCCTTTCTTTTCCCCAATCGCGATATAGCACATCAGGCATCAACTATCGGCGATATCTTTTCATTCTTAATTAACGTTTGTCCTCGTCATATTTTGTCGATGTCGAAGGGGAATCGACTATCAGCGATATCTTTATGAAAAACTTAACGCAAACCAAAACTTCCTTTTTTCGATGCCGATGGAGGTCGGTGCTCAACGACTGTGGTTTTCTGAGTGGTTCATTTTTCTTCTTTGAATTCCTTCCGATGTCGAACCTGAGCGCGTCAGGTGAAGTGTTTGGTTGTCTATTCTTTATTCAGGTGTTAAGGTATTTTTAGTCATGGGGTTTCATAAGTTCAAGAAAAACTAAATAGGTGATGAGAGTCATGAAAATAAGCAAAGAAAAAACATTTCTCAAAATTAAATCGAGTCAGACAATCCAGAAGATCAAGTGGTACCCAAAAAGTAAAATATTTGATAAAGGATTTTTAGGGTGTGTTGAGTGCTCAACAAATGGCGACTTACTGGGCGAAAGCAGAATATTTTTTCCTACCTCGGGCTCAGTTGATGCAAAATCTGGTTAAGAACTTAATTGGTTTTTTTTTATCAAAGCCTTTTTTACCTTGCATTTGAAATTACCTGGTTGATGCATCTGGGTCTACCTATGGGGTTTCAACCTTAATTTTTCCTTTGTTTCCTCTAACCCAAACTCACGCACCCTTTGACAAGATTCGAGTGGAGCATCCACTGGCACTAGGCCTTTTATTTATTAGCATTCACTTTCTACGATGTTGCTTTTCTACCAACAAGAATCCATAGCCCCGGCGGAGTCACCCCGATGTCACAGACCTTGATCCACTTCCAGTGAGCATCCATATCCCCAACGAAGTTATTTGCATACCCTCTCCTATTGTTCACTCATTTGATATAGTTGATTTTATTTAGGTAGAATGCCCTGAGCGAGTGGGAGAGGAGGACGTCTGTTATTTTCAAAATGAGATGGTTAAGGTGAATTTTTTCTAGCTTTGTCTTGAGGTACATGTATTCCTTTACATATTACCACCTTTCCCTTAAGGTTTTACCAGACCCCCAGGCATACACTTCATCACTTTTCCAAGGTTGTTCATTTGCAGGTTAGATAGAAAACCCTTTAAAACAACTGCAGGTCTCCCAGCGCTTCTTGTGTTGTATGTAAGTTGTGAGTCAGGAACAGAGTTCGTCATATCGCATGAATTGAGGTCAACTGATGTCTTACTAAACACAATATTCAAAAGAAAAGAATTACTAAAGCAAGAAACAAAAAACAAAAATGCACTTCGCAATCAACCTACCTAAAAACAAAACATCATGAAAACACACACACATTTTTGTTTTTTAATGAAAATATTGCTTTAGGGCTTGGCCATTCACTGGGAGGGCGTCAAGTTCCCCCCTCAGATTTTGCAACCGATACGTGCCTAACCCAATTTTCTCGGCTAACTGGAAAGTTCTGAGCCATAGATTCTAAAACTTTGAATGTTCTCCCTTTGGCTCATTTGCTCTGTCCCATTTTAGGACTAAGTCTCCTACCTCAAAATTCTTCTCTTTGGCCTTATGCTTATCAAACCACCTTTTAACTATATGTTGATGAGCTATGAACTTTGATTTTGATTTCTCCCTCTCTTCTTCCAGCATGATGATGATATCAATTATTTGTTTTATAACTGATGAGGGTTGTCCTCTAAAATCCTGACCAAGTTGAAGAGATGGAAGATATATCCCATTCGAGAGAATGTCTTCTTGTCTATAATATTGTTGAGGGGCCTAAATTCATTTAACTCAATAGTAGGAACCAAACCCGCAACTGAGGCCCAATTAGACTCTGTAGCGTTTAATGGTGGAATGGTTCTCCAGATATTGCGATCCGGTTGATTAATCAATGGGTTTTACGTAGTGATTGATAGGATGTCTTCTTGCGGAATCTCCTCCTTCAGTTTTAACATTCTCTTTTTTGTATTTTCTCTTATAGGTGGGACCGATACAAGATACATGATGGTATAAACTGACTGGGTAACAAAGGGGAAATTCTTAACTACTGAAGAAGGTTGAGCTCGAGATAACCCTTATACTCAAGCATGTAGACAATGATTCATGAACCTATGAAAACCCTAGTACTAATACATTAACCTGTTGGTGTTCCAATCATTGACTGAGATACAATTATCAGAAGAAAACATACATGTAATAAACGATGGCAAGAAAAATAGTTTCCTTAGTTATAATCATTGATCACACATTAACACAACGATTTACTTTTCATCATTAAAGACAAGAACTATAAAAATATTGAATCAAATAACTTATCAATAGATTCAGAGGCTCTTACTCGTTACAACATCCATTCATGAGATAAAAATAAGAAATTATTATTATTCATATCCAGATTCCAATCACACACGTTTTTGATGAAAAATGAAAATAAACTTGTCTCTGGTCCTAAACAGGACTTCTCAATTAAGGTAGCTCGGAATAGTTCTTTACAAATCAAAAAATGAGGGTCTTTGCAAAAACCATCGACCTCTTCTAATATGTTGATCCTCTTATTTATAACATATTCTTAACTAAAAATAACTATCAAAAGTGAAAGCTAAGTAAAACAAAACATCGTCACATGGTGCTTTCATCTCTTTTTCTTCTAAGATTCATCAAATAGTTTCACTTGAGTGGATGACTCTTCTCCTACTCCGACCATTTGATGAAGTGATCCTCACATGTGTTGGCATACGGGAATCTGTGTTGATCCATTGGGGCTGAAAGGATCTCCTTTATCTCCATTGCCCATGCCTGATACTTGACTATTCTAGCACTTAATTGCTGAAACATTGTCCTAGCCTTGATCGGGTGTTCCATGAACTATTGTACTTGACCTGGCGCCATGTTCACCACCTTTACTATTTCTGCAACCCACGATGAGTCTTGTTCGGCATGTAATTTGACCATGTCATGCAAGTCGACAAAGTCATCAGGTGTGCCGAATTATGGAAGGCTGATGTCTCTCATCACTCAATTGATCTTGGTCTAGCTCTTTTCGTACTCGGCCCATTCCTCTTGGATTTCCTGATGAGGTTCTTGGGCCATTTTCACCCAGTATTCGGCCAACTTCTTTATGCGGTCAATGTTGTTATCCCTCAGCACCTGAATTTTGTGCTCTTCGGAGTCTCTGCCCTGTTGAACTGCATTGATGTAACCGATCATATCCACTTCCTGGTGTGCTTTCGCATACCATATTTCCATATCATTGCACGTCGTCAGTGCAATGAGGGTTTC
The DNA here is from genome assembly GCA_009831015.1 of Picea engelmannii. Classification (NCBI taxonomy): domain Eukaryota; kingdom Viridiplantae; phylum Streptophyta; class Pinopsida; order Pinales; family Pinaceae; genus Picea; species Picea engelmannii. The sequence goes on from ML797569.1 coordinate 56,026, forward strand.
TTCCTGGAAATCGGCTATCAACGCAATGAGGGTGAGTTGGAATTTGCTTCTCAAGAACATCGTGGCCTGTGTGGAGTCTTGATAATATTTCACCAAATGGTGTAGATGCTCCAACTCCTTCAGCACAGATGCCAACTCCTCTTCATCCTTCCGCTCTCTATCCAGGGTGGCATCTGTGATTTCCATCCCTGCATCGATAAGCTTAGACATCTTGGCATGCTTCGTGCTAATAAATTTTTCCTCTATGGTGATGAGGATGGAGTTGTTCAGAGTAAGCCTCCTCTTCTTGGTGGTTCTATTCATGATGGATTTCCTCTTTCGGTTGTAGGCGATGGTTGTATATTGGTGACCTCATCCATGGGTTTGGGGATTTGCTTCTCTCCCCAAGTAAGCGTGCTACCCAGGCTCCCGATGGTGTAAATATGTTCAAGGTTGGGTTATTGAACCTCTTCTATGTGTTCCAAAATTTTGGCCTCTGGTTGTTTCTCATTAGGAGGTGAAGTATCGGCTGAAATTGATGCATCAAGGGAAGGCTCAGTACTTACTTGATAATTGGTTGTTGATATGTCGGTTTCCTATTGTGGAACTTCATTTTCTTTTTTGCCCGACCCTAGCTAGTCCTTTGAGATGTCCACTTGGGTCTCCAATGCATCGAGTATCTTAGTGTCTAAGACACTTTTTACCTCCTAGTAACTTTGTGGAAGGCTTTGAATTTGAGAATCGAGAGATGGGGAAGATGCTTTCCTGGGTTCCTTTTCCTCTGTGATCTGTATCGGAGTCACCAGAGAAACCTCTGAACTTTCCTCATCATCATAGATCGTTATTAAGTCGTGTAAGGGTTTTGGTGCACTTGCTCTCCCTGATGTCCTCCTTATCTTTGGCTGAGTTGAAACATCCCCAAGTGATCCGGCCTTTGGTGTTGAAACTTCAGGGTATCTAACCCAAGGCTCTCTTCAATTTGTATTGGCTTTGGGTCACTTGGACCTAACTGGATTTCGATTGGTTTTTCGGCAGGGACCCTTGTCATTTCTACAAGGTCCGGGTCATTCTGCAGTTGATCAATTACTCTTTGTGCTTGTTCCATTAGGAGAAATCCCCTTGTTTGTGCCTCTGGTGTCATAGACAAACCCTTGTTCTGCACCTCTGTTGCCTCTGTCGCTCTGATTTCTCCCCTAGCTCTGAGGTCCTCTTGAGTCGACTGCTCTATTATTTTTGCATGTTCATCCATGCTCATGGCCTTGAACCTGGTCATTTTTGGGTCAACCATCGTTTGCACCACCTCGTATCAGTCCTGTGCATTTTCTGTGAAGACTTTCTCTTCGAACTTGTCGTGAGCATACGACCAGAAGCATGACACTTGCGAAGCATGTTGCAGGACCAGGCCCTTTGGATCGTGCTTACACAATCAGCCCGTCAAGAATCTAAATTCGAGTTGGCTCAGCCCTTCTTGTTTGGCTTGAGAGGTATCCTTTACCAAATAGAAACCTACATGGAAACCATAGGGTATGAAATCTCATTTCTTATCCTTGACCAGGGTGGCTTGTAGACTTGCAAGATGGTCTGATAACATATTTATCTTACGACGAGTCAGTCTGGGACATGAGATGGTAAAAGATATGGTGCTTCGGTGGTCCCGAACACCCTGATGTAGGTGGCACACTCATCCAAATGTGGATGGCCTACCTTGGATATCATTTTATTGGCTTCCACCGATAGCCTTGGGAATTCCTTCTTAAAAAGAATAAAATAAATTCGGGCGATGAATTCATCGCAGATGAGGAAGTAATATTCCTTATACAGGTTTTCCCACAACACGTTCAAGTAGACGTGGACTGGGAGCTCTGCAACATGCCAGCTCATATTCATGGCAGCGAAGATGTTCCTAGTGCACATGACATCGAGAAGGTATGAATCCATGTAAAACGTTGGTGCTTCCCCTTCCTTTGGCATTTGAGCCTGCTGCACACAGATGCTTAGTTGCTTGGATATTATTTCTCCCCAGTTGAATTTTCACATGGTGATCGCAACTGTGTATGCCAAAGGAATCCATGCCTCCGAAAACTTGGAGCAATCTTTCTCTCCGTACAACCGGAAGATGGCAGCCATCAAATAGATGTATGGCTCCCTCAAGTTAACCGTACCATACCAGCCAGTGCTCTGGTTGGCAAACTTCTTATCCTCCCTCCACCATGAGGCCATCACCCAGTTGGTGTTGTGGTGTTCGTAGAACTTCACCACAAAGTCTGTGTTTAGTCGCTCCTTTGGGTATTTGAGTTTGTAATACTTATGAACTTATATTGGGAGTAAAGCTTCGACAAAACCACCATTATCATCATTGATTAAACACTTATGTGTGTCTGTGTGGTCGTTGAGCCATTTCAGAACCTCTATGCAGGGGAAAATGGGGGTTTTTCTTGCCACCATGTGTAGATACAACCGTCGGATGTTCAGGAACGCCTGGTCATCGAGTGCCCTTACATTCGGATCCCCGTGTGGGACATATTTTGAGTATTATTCTCGGTTGATCATGTTAAAGAGATCACCCCACTGTGGGAGCGCCATCTTGGACCCGTTTCTTGCCTCAGTATCGCCAAAGGTCGAAGGCTGGATTAACAACTTCTCCATTGTTGTCTTGATGACAGGGTCCGACCTAGGGACATATTCCAATTGCCTCGTGATCCCTGGAGAAGAGCCTTCACCTATATCTAGTTCTTTTAGCTTTGGTTCTCTCGACGAGCATCTGGTGGTTGGATTTCTTAGCGGCATTGTTCCTACAACTTAAGTAAAATTTTAGAGACTATTTAAAAAATCGGATAAACACATATAAATTATAGACATGTAAAATTTACAGACTCAGATACATACCTTTGAAGCTTGTTAAAACCCAGTTATTTTGATAATCACGGGGTCGATACAGCCTTCGAGTTTCTCTTCTTACTCCTTTGGATGCTCTAGAATTCTCTAACGCACAAAATGATTTCATTCACAACGGCTCAAGAGATTTTAAACAGGAAAGATCTTACCGTGTCACATCAACCATTCAATTTAGGTTATGAGTGAATTTTTAATAAATCCATCGTTGAATCTATAGAACTTAAATTCATCATGGGTTGATGGTGGAGGTGCAGGTGGTGATGTGGTCTATCGGTGATTTTAAATGGATTTTTTTATTGGTGCATAAGGTAGTACCTAATGCAGGATAGCGTATTAATTAGCTCCTTAAATGCTCAAAATCCGATCATATCTAATGCTAAAACGTCTTGTCGTGTCTCTCTTTCCATGGGTGGATCGAGGATCGGGGTTGTGCTACAAATGTTTTCATTGATATCCTTCTACAAAAATATCTGACGCCGATCGATATTACCGTAAAATGCTGATGTGGAAAAGACGACTCAGAGATGTGACTCAGACCTAGGGAACCAAGACTAACTCAGGACAGAACTAGGTTGTACGAACCTCTTACCTGGTAAAGACACGTGGCGTTGGAGACCAGTGAATTAATTCACATGTATTAATCATAGTCAGGAATTTCCTTAAGTTATTCATTCTAAAACAAACCTTATCTTGTCAATGTCGAAAAAGTGTCCAGGATCAGCGATCGGCGAAAAAAACTATCAGAGTTCTTTCGGATCAGCTCCCTTGAAAATCGGGGATCAGAGATCGGGGATAAATTTTATCGTGGTAAAATTGTTTTTTGTGATATTCCTAGGTTTTCCCCTATCCCGATAAAGCACGACGGGCATTGGCTATCAGCGATATCTTTTCATTCTTCCTTAACATCTATCCTCATCGTCTATTTCCAATGTCGAAGGGGAATCAACTATCGATGATATCTTTATGAAAGACTTAACGCAAACCAAAACTTCCTTTTTCCGATGCTGATGGAGATCAGTTCTCGGTGACTGTGGTTTTTCGGGTGGTTCCTTTTTCTTCTTTGAATTCCTTCTGATGTTGAACCTGAGCACGTCAGGTGAAGTGTTTGACTATTGATTCTTTATTCAGGTGTTAAGGTATTTTTATTCATGGGGTTTCATAAGTTCAATCAAACCTGAATAGGTGATGAGAGTTATGAAAATAAGCAAAGACAAAACATTTCTCAAAATGAAATCGAATCAGACAGTGCAGAAGATCAAGTGGTACCCAAAAAATAAAAAATTTGATAAAGGCTTTTTACTGTGTGTTGAGTGCTCAACAAATGGTGACTTATTGGGCGAAAGTAGAATCTATGTTCCTACCTCGGGCTTGGCTGATGAAAAAGTTGTTTAAGAACCTAACTCGTTTTTTTTTTATCAAAGCCTCTTTTACCTTGCATTTGAAATTCCCTGGTTGATGCATCTGGGTCTGCCTGTGGGGTTTCAACCTTTATTTCACCTTCATTTCCTGTAACCCAGACTCACGCCCCCTTTGACAAGAGTCAAGAAAAGAATTCATTGGAACCAGGCCTTTTAGTTATCATCATTCACTTGCTACGATGTTGCTCTACTACCAACGAGCGTCCATAGCCCCAGCGGAGTCACCTCAATGTCACAGACCTTGCTCCGCTGCCAGCGAGTGTACATAGCCCTGACGGATTTATCTACATACCCTCTCCTACTGTTCACTCATTTAATATAGTTGATTTTATTTCAGCAGAATTCCCTAAGCGAGAGGGAGAGGAGGGCGTCTATTGTTTTCAAAATGAGATGGTTAAGGTGAATTTTTGCTATCTTTGTCTTGAGGTACATGTAGTCCTTTCTAGCTTACCACCTTTCCCTTAAGGTTTTTCCAGACCACCAGGCAGACACTTCATCCTTTTTCCAATGTTGTTCATCTGCAGGTTAGATAGAAAACCCTTTAAAACAACCGCAGGTCTCCCAACACTTCTTGTGTTGTATGTAAGCGGTGAGTCAGGAACAGAGTTCGTTGTATTGCATGAATTGAGGTCAACCGATGTCTTGCTAAACACAATCTTCAAAAGCACAGAAGTACTAAAGCAAGAAATAAAAAAAAAAATTCACTCCACAATCAGCCTACCCAAAAACAAAACATCATGAAAACACACACACACATTTTTTTTTTTAATGAAAATATTGCTTTAGGGCTTGGCCATTCACCAGGAGGGCGTCAACTTCGCCACTCAGATTTTGCAACCGATACATGCCTAACCCAATTTTATCGGCTATCTAGAAAGGTTTGAGCCATAAATTCTAAAACTTCAAATGTTTTCCCTTCGACTCATTTTCTCTGTCCCATTTTAGGACTAAATCTCCTACTTCAAATTTCTTCTCTTTGGCCTTATGATTATCAAACCACCTTTTAACTATTTTTTGATGAGCTATGAACTTTGATTTTTCTTTCTCCCTCTCTTCTTCCAGCATGAGGAGGGTATCAATTCTTTTTTGCATAACTGATGAGGGTTGTCCTCTAGAATCCTAAGCAAGTTGAAGAGATGGAAGATATAGCTCGTTCGGGAGAATGGATTCCTATCCGTAATTCTATTGAGGGGTCCTAAATCGCTTTAAATCAACAGTAGGAACCAAACCCACCACCGAGGCCCAATTAGACTTTGTAGCATTTAATGGTGGAATGGTTCTCCAAATCTTATGATTCAACCGATTAATCGATGGGTTTTACGTAGTGATTGACAGGATGTCTTCTTGCGAAATCTCCTCCTTCAGTTTGAACATTCTCTTTTTTGTATTTTCTCTTATCGTGGTCAAATTGCTTGTTGTGATCTTCTTGGGTTTTCCCCAATCCTGATAAAGAGCGTCGGGCATCGGCTATCAACGATATCTTTTCATTCTTCATTAATGTATGTCCTCGTCGTCTTTTGTCGATGTCGAAGGGGAATCGGCTATTGGTGATATCTTTATGAAAAACTTGACGCAAACCAAAACTTCCTTTTTTTGATGCCGATGGAGATTGGCGCTTGGCGACTGTGGTTTTCTAAGTGGTTCCTTTTTCTTCTTTGAATTCCTTTTGATGTCGAACCTGAGCGCATCGGGTGAAGTGTTTGTCTATCGATTCTTTATTCAGGTGTTAAGGTATTTTTAGTCATGTGGTTTCATAAGTTCAATCGAACCTGAATAGGTGATGAGATTCATGAAAATAAGCAAAGACAAAACATTTCTCAAAATGAAATCAAATGAGACAGTGCAGAAGCTCAAGTGGTACCCAAAAAGTAAAAAAATTGATAAAGGCTTTTTAGGGTGTGTTGAGTGCTCAACAAATGGCGACTTACTGGGCAAAAGAAGAATATTTGTTCCTACCTCAGGCTCAGCTAATGCAAAAGCTAGTTAAGAACTTAACTGGTTTTTTTTTATCAAAGCCTCTTTTACCTTGCATTCGAATTTCGATGGTTGATGCATTTGGGTCTTCCTGTGGGGTTTCAACCTTTATTTCTCCTTTGTTTCCTGTAACCCAGACTCACACCCCCTTTGATAAGAGTCAATTAAATCATTCACTGGCATGAGGCCTTTTAGTTATCATCATTCACTTTCTACGATGTTTCTTCGCTGCCAGCGAGTGTCCATAACCCCAGCGGATTCACCCCGACGTCACAGACCTTGATCTGCTACCAGCGAGCGTCCATATCCTCGACAGAGTTATCTGCATACCCTCTCCTACTGTGCACTCATTTGATATAGTTGATTTTATTTCGGCAGAATGCCCTAAGCAAGTGGGAGACGAGGATGTATGTTATTTGTAAAATGAGTTTGTTAAGGTGAATTTTTTCTAGCTCTGTCTTGAGGTACATGTAGTCCTTTCCATCTTACCACCTTTCCCTTAAGGTTTTACCAGACCACCAGGCAGACACTTCATCACTTTTCCAAGGTTGTCCATCTGCAGGTTAGATAGAAAACCCTTTAAAACAACCACAAGTCTCCCAGCGCTTCGTGTGTTGTATGTAAGCGGTGAGTCAGGAACAGAGTTCGTCATATCACTTGAATTGAGGTCAACGAATGTCTTGATAAATACAATCTTCAAAATCATAGAAGTATTAAAGCAAGAAACAAAACATCATGAAAACACACACACACACATCATGCCTACCTAAAAACAAAACATCATGAAAACACACACACACACATTTTTTTTTTAATGAAAATATTTCTTTAAGGCTTGGCCATTCACCAGGAGGGCGTCAGGTTCTCCACTCAGATTTTGCAACCGAGACATGCCTAACCCAATTTTATCGGCCATCTAGAAAGGTCTGAGCCATAGATTCTAAAACTTCAAATGTTTTCCCTTCGACTCATTTTCTCTGTCCTATTTTAGGACTAAGTCTCCTACTTCAAAAAATTTCTCTTTAGCCTTATGCTTATCAAACCACCTTTTAACTATCTGTTGATGAGCTATGAACTTTGATTTTTCTTTCTCCCTCTCTTCTTCCAGCATGAGGAGGGTATCAATTCTTTGTTGTATAACTAATGAGGGTTGTCCTCTAGAATCCTTAGCAAGTTTAAGAAATGGAAGATATAGCCCGTTCGGGAGAATGGATTCTTGTCTATATACCAAAAAGTATTGGGAATTTCCTATAGCTTCCTTTGGTGTTACTCTATCAACCCATAAGGAATTATGAAGCAAATTGTGCCAATTCCTCTAATTGTATGCAATTGGTTTCTTTAATATCTTCACTAGGTTCTTATTGGTTGATTCTGCCACTCTGTTCCCCTGTGGATAATAGTTTGCAGAGTATCTGATTATGATTCATTTTTCTAGAGAAAACTCTATTAATAGGGTGGAATAAAAGTAAGCGACATTATCAAAAACAATGATGGATGGCATACCAAACCTTGTGATCAGATGTTGTCCAATGAATTGGATCACCACCTTTTTGTTTACATGAGTCATAGGGATGGCCTCTACCCATTTTGTGAAATAGTCTATGGCAGTCACTATGTATCTATGTTGTTTTGAAGAACTCAGTTTAATTTCTCCTATGATATCTAACCCCCATTGCTCGAATGGCCTGGAAACAGCCACAGGTTGGAGTGGGACAATTGCTCTCTTTTCTCTCCTCGTGCTTATCTAACAAGTTTTACAGTCTCTAGTGTATGTGTGAGCATCCCTAAATAGAATAGGCCAATAGTAGCCATCTCTCAGTATTTTGTGGGCGGTGTTGTTTCCTCTGAAATGTCCACCTACAGGACCATCATGGAGCTCCTTCAAAACCTTGTTTTCATCTTCCCGTTCGAGACATCTTAAAAGTACCCCATCATAATTAACATGGAAGAGTATCGAATTTATGAGGTGATATTGTGTTGATTTTAACCTGAGGGATCTCCTTTCCCAAGGATTTAGGTTTTTTGGGCAAGTCCCACGATGTAGGAGATAAGTCAGTTTCTCATACCAAGACTCTTGCCCTGGGGAGATGTATGAAGCTTCACCACACCATAATGCCAGTTCATTCTCCCATCTCGGGTCTTCATTTACTTGGTCCTGGGATTCAGCTGCCAGTTTGCATAGTCCTTATCCTTTAACCAATTTAGCAGGTTTTATATCTAGATCAAATTCTTGGAATATTTCCATCAAGTTTCCTCTTCTTTCCCCCATATCATGTTGAGTGAATAGGGATCGGACTACAGGGTGAGGCACGATGAATTTGGTATGGTTCTTTAGGATGTAAGATCTGAAGTGTTTCACTTCCTTCTATACTGCATAAGCCTACTTGTATATAGAAAGGTAATTTATTTTGTCCCCTTGGAGATCAGTGCTCATAAATGAGAACAGTGCCTCGTTGTTATCATCATCCTTTTGAGTCAATACTTCAACTAACGATTGGTTGGAGGAAAAAGTGTAGAGGAAGAAATATTTGCTAAAGTCGGGACTTCGCAACACTGGGGCTTGAGATATTGCAGCCTTAATATTGTTGAAAGCACTTTTTCGTTCATCATCCCACTTGAATTAAGCATCTTTGCGAATCATTTTTTGTAAGGGTTTGATAGTTTCAGCGAAATTGGGGGTGAATTTTCTCACGAAATTAATTTTCCCAAAGAAAGATTGCATATCCTTTTTGTTGTGGAGTAATGGAAGTTGAGATATACCCCTAATCTATTTTGGGCCAATGTGAATTCTTGCTTGAGATATAATATGACCTAGCAGTTTACCTTCCTTGACACCAAAGATAGTTTTCTTAGGGTTTAAGGATATACCGTATTTCCTACACCTTTCAAAGATCTGGGTTAAGTGTTGTATGTGATCTTCTTTGTTCTTTGAATACACTATCACGTCATCCAAATAGACTACTACACATTTGTTGATTATTCCTCGAAACACTATGTCCATGGCCCTTTGGAAGGTTTCCCCTGCATGAATAACCCAAAGGGCATGTGTTTATAAGCAAAGGTTCCCCACTTGGTTCATAAGGTAGTTTTCAAACGGTCTTCCTATGAAACTAGAACTTGGTTGTAACCTGAAAAACCATCTAGCAGGGAGAAACTCTTAGAGCCAGACACAGTCTACAAGAGTTGCTCCATTGGTGGGACTAGGTAGTTGTCCTTTTCTGAAGCTCTGTTGAGGTTTATGAAATCTACACATAGGCGGATCTCCCCAGACTTTTTTCTCACAGGAACCAAATTTGACACCCATGCAAAGTGTCTAACCTGGAAAATAATCTTAGCATCTAGTAATTTCTTTAACTCCTGACACATGAGAGGCTCGAGGGATGGGTGGTACTTCTGGAGCTTCTGTTGGAAGGGTTTCACTTCGGGCTTTAACAGGATTGTGTGTTGAATGATATGAATATCATTAGTTTTCAGGTCTCAGTAGGACCATGCAAAGACATATTTATATTTTCTTAAAAGTTTGAGATAGCCCTTCCTTTCCTTTTTAGATATTGTCTTGTCGAGATTTATATTCTTGGGGTTTTTCGGGGTTCCTAGATTTATAGTTTCGTACATGGGACAAGAACTCCTTGTCTTTGTGTTCATTAACCCTTTGAATCTTTCCCTTAAGTCAAAAAGGTTTTCTAAATTGTCCACTCCCTTCAGTATCATGTGAGACCTTGGTTTTTCATTCGGTTGACCTGTATGAGGATCGGTTTCTGCCAATTTCTCCTGAAATACTTCATCGTCAATAGCCAAGTCTTTAAAATTATCCTGATTGGTCAAAACATTTATGATCTGTTCATCTCTTTCAAATACATTCCAATTAGAAATATTATTGGGCATTGATGGTTTGTAGAGTAACTCCACAGTGAACCGGGAAGCTTCGTAGTCTTCTAGAGGGGATAACCTTGAAGCAACAGTGGCCAGAGAATCAGCAAGAGTGTTCTTTGTTCTGGAGATCATTGTAATGTTGAAGGATTCAAAATGTTCTATTAGTCTGTGCACTTCCTTTTGGAAATTCCTCAGGTGGGGAGAGTTTCAATGTATAGTGTTCCTTACTTGTCTAACGATGATTTCAGAATCTCCAAAAACTTTCAATTATTTAACGTTTAAGTCTATGGATTTCTTTAGCCCTTGTACTAGAGCTTCATACTCCGCGGTGTTGTTTGTGCATTCAAATTCTAGTCTACAAGATAGGAAATTATGTTTACTTTTTGGATCAATGAGGATGCACCCTACCCCTATCCCTTCTTGCAATTTGGATCCATCAAAGTATAAGGTCCAAATTTGTGAACAATAATCGCCAGCTTCCTTTTTTCTACCACTTTACTCCTTTCCTCCTATTTTTTTCATGGTTTCTAACACCAATTCCTGGCACAAGAAGGTGTCCTATGTCGTTGTTGGCAAATTTTCTTGAAAAAATATTTCGGAGTATTGAGTAAGAGGAACATCAGATGAGAGGGGGAGAAATTCCCAAAATCAGAGTCACAGGAATAATTTCCTAGCACAGGGACATATGTCGATGAGGGTTCGTTAAGAGTCTCTATGTCAGTGATAGTATGTTTTATAAATATTCCCTTATTGATCATGATCATATTCGTGTCTCCCTTTAATGGCAACCAAAGGTGAGACCAGTTTGTGCTAAAGTATCCATTCAACTTCTCAGACCAATCTCGACTAAGTGTTAAAACCAAACATCAATATAGCGTAGAAAAACCTCAGGAAAAGTACTCAATGCCTTGAAAAAGAGATAATTTCAGATAATAAACCTCTTCGAGGGGGCAGCCTCCTTTTACCCCACTTAAATGTTCAAGTACAAGATGATTCAAAATGAAAATGTCTCCTTGGTATATATAGGAGACTAGGAGGTATAATTACAACTAATGGCCTAAGGCCGGCATAAATAAAATAACATTACTAATATAATATGCCCCAATTAAGGGGTAATGAGCCAATATTAGGGCTTAACATGCCCCTCCCCTTGAGACAAGTGTTGTCCGCAACACTTGAGTAACTCTAGATTCTTCTGTATAAAAGACTCATCTTCCCAACTGGAATCTTCAGCCGGTAGTTTCCTCCATTTAATGAGATACTCTGAAATGGATCTATTCCTCAGCTGGAAAATTCTTGTGTCAGTGATGGCCTTAGGCTCCAATATGATTTTTCCTTCCTCATCAAGTTCTGGAAATATAGTTTGAACTGGGATCTTGTCACCTACAACCTTCTTTAAGCATGAAACATGGAAAACTGGGTGTACTCGTGAAGATGCAGGCAGCTCCAATTTGTATGCCATAGTACCAATCTTTTGCAACACCTTATGAGGTCCATAGTACTTTGGTGATAATTTATTATCCTTCTTGG
>ML797569.1:71568-83848 GCA_009831015.1 Picea engelmannii
ATGCCACAGGTCTGATCAAAATTGGATGTGCCAAGTGGAATTTACGGTAACTTCCTCACAACTTGCTGATTTTTGGCCTTTCCAAGAGATCTCACTTGTATAGCATGCCCCGCACAAAATAATTGATATCAAATTCTGAAACTCGCACCCCAAATACTACATACTGTCCATGATCTAATGCAACCAGTCCCACTCAATTTGGATACTCTAGCAAGAAATTATGATTGTTTTACCTGGAACACCTTCTTCAGACTAGTCAGATACCCTATCTTACACAAGGTGTATCTACAAATTTAAGATGAACCAGAAGCTGAAATTTTTACCATAGATACCTTACTAATTTCTATAAATGGCCTCCAGATTGTGGGGTTTGAAATGTTACATAAAAAAATTTATAGAGAAAATTCTGCAATGACTCATTTCAGGATGATTCCAGAACCCTATCTTGTACAGGCTGTATCTCTGAAAGTATAAGGCCTCAGGATCTGAATTTAGAAACCAACGTACCTTGATCCATCTACTAAATATCCTCCAATTCGTTCCTTCTGAAACGTTGTAGAAAAAAATTTATAGCGAAAATTCCATGGTGTCTCAGATGTAGCAGCGAAACCCCAAGACCTTGAGCTCTGATACCATATGTTAAGAACCAAACATCAATATAGCATAGAAAAACCTTAGGAAAAGTACTCAACTCCTTAAAAAATAGATAATTTCAGATAATAAGCCTCTTCGAGGGGGAAACCTCCTTTTACCCCACTTAAATGTTGAAGTACAAGATGATTCAAAATGAAAATGTCTCCTTGGTATATATAGGAGACTATGAGGTATAATTACAACTAATGGCCTAAAGCCGACATAAATAAAATAACATTACTAATATAATATGCCCCAATTAAGGGGTAATGAGCCAATATTAGGGCTTAACACTAAGTAACAATCCATAAGCTTCTGGGATATCTACTACGATGATGTCAATCACCTAAACAAATTTAGGGTGTGTCTCCATTCTGATCATTAAATATTTGAGCTCTCCCATAATCTTCACCTGGGTTCTATCTAGTTGTATCACATGTTTATCACTTTTGAGAGGGACTGTGTTTTATTTCTTGCATATAGAAAATGGCATAACATTCGAGGATGCTCCTGAGTCAACCAAACAATTATGGAGGTTTTTGTTGAACACTTCAAATGTCAAGAGGAACGGTGGGACAAAAGGCTTTCCATTCTTATCTTCAGAGCAAGCGTTTACAGTTGGTTTATTTCTTAGATCTGTGGGAGCTGGATTTTCTCCTTGGTCAATGTTTGTTGTAGGATTTTCTACTGACTTCAATGCTCGTAAAAAAAATTCCTTTTGCTGAGGGATCCTACACATATCCAAGACTGATATATTTGCCTTCAACATTTTCAAATATTCTACTATGTTGTAGCCCAGCTTGGGCGATTATCATGTATGGATTTTTATAGGATTTCTTCAGGGAAAAAAAGGTTATTTCGGGTGATCGGGACCTGGTTTTTCTCCCGAAGTTTGGGTCGCAGTAAGTTTGTTTGAGACAGGTTGACCCCTACTTCATGTTTGCACAACCAAGACCTTTGCGGGTGGTTCATGAACCTCAAATAGGTCATCGAAAGGCATTGGTAGGTCAAGGTACCATATCAACATGGTTGTTTCTTCTGGTGGATTATCTTCTTCCTGATCAACAATATTCATATCCAAGCCACTTGATTATTCGGTAAGGGAAACCTCATCTTGAAACTGGTTGGCCATCAAATTCATCGCATGAACCCATTGTGGGAAGTCTCTTTTAGAATGTTTCTCTTGATGATAGGTACAAAACAAGTCGGATGCTACATTTCTCAGATCAATGTTTAAGTTGGATGGGAGAGGTTCAATTTCTTTGAAATGTGGATTTATTTTTAAAAAGGGTTTATAGGGCATTTGGCCTTGTTTTCCTTCCCCTTCACTTCTTTTCATATCTATGATTTCCTTTGACAGATTTTTAACCATGCGTTGAAGGTATTTTATGTCTCCACTTCCCTTTTCAGGACCTTGTTTTGTTTGTTTCCCTGGAGGTTTGGTCAACAGCAGTCCTCTCCTGGGAGGAGGTTGAACTTCCTACTTAACTAATCAGACATGGCCTTGTTTACATCCCTTCATCTGGAATTATATTGTTTTGGCTTCTTCAAAATTCTCAGCTATGGTTTTTTTGGAAACCCTCTTCACAAACATGGAAATAGAAGTTGAGAGAGCATTAGCATATACTTTGATTTGCAACTACTAAGTTGGTTTACCTTCAGGTTGAAATTTGTTTAGGATAGTGGTGAACCATTGATTAAAGAATTTAACCTTCTCCTTTGAAATCATGGTGGCGGCGAACAACTTGGCCATCAAGGCTCTGGTAGTGGTTTATTCTGCAAATTTATCTAGAAAATCCTTTTGAAACTTCGTCCAACTAGTTATGGACCCTACAGGTAAGTTAAAATACCAAGTGGAGGATGAATTCTCAAAGGTATAGGGGGAAATATTGCATACTACATCTTCATGTTGGACATTCATCAGTCTGATAGCTAGTATGAATTTTTTGATATGGTCTTCAGGGAATCATGAGGTTTCAAGATCAAATTTAGGGAGTAACTTTTCTGGATGTCGAGGAAGGTTATGTACTCGTCCAGGGATGGCCAGAGCGTCGCTGGCCAACCATGATTGATTATTTTGAGGTGGGTTTCCCCTTTCTTCATTATGATCATTGTTATCTTCCATGTCATCTGATATCGAAACTGAGCATTCTGAGTTAAACCCTTCCTCGTTGGAGAAATCTTCGGGCTCGGAGAAGTTACCGGCTGGTGTTTTGGGGATTATATTAAGAGGATGTTCGATTTTGGTGAGGGTGAAATCTATCAGGTCTTCTACAATGTGAATGAAAACCTATTCGAGGGTGTTGACCACTGGTTTGCTTACTTGTTTTCTATGAGGAAGTAACAGAGCTAAGGGAAATGCTCTGATTTTTCGAGCGTAAGCTCTTGTGATTCTTCTTAACTAGTTCAAATCCTCGTGAGAAAGATCATAAGGTATCTCAGGGAATATATGTTCTTCTTCCTATTGGGGTGAGTTACTCATTTCATGAGTACTCAGTGTGTGTGGGTTTTCTTGAGAATGACTAGCCATGCATGTGGGTTGTTTTGAATCTACAGGTTGTGTGAAATATTTTGTCAAAAATATTGTCAACCATTCATTCTTCAAGCCCTCCTTATAGCACCAATTTTTTTGAGGGGTCCTAAATGCATTTAACTCAATAGTAGGAACCAAACCCACCACCAAGGCCCAATTAGACTCTACAACGTTTAATGGTGGAATGGTTCTCCAGATCTTGCGATCCGGCCGATTAATTGATGGGTTTTACATAGTGATTGATAGGATGTCTTCTTGCGAAAGCTCCTCCTTCAATTTGAACATTCTCTTTTTTGTATTTTCTCTTATAGGTGGGACCGATACAAGATAAATGTCGATATAAACCAACTGGGTAACAAAGGGGAAATGCTTAACTACTGAAGAAGGTTGAGCTCGGGATAACTCTTATACTCAAGCATGCAGACAATGATTCTTGAACCTATGACAAGCCTAGTACTAATACATTAACCTGTTGGTGTTCCAATCATTGACTGAGATACAATTATGAGAAGAAAACATACATGTAATAAACAATGGCAAGAAAAATAGTTTCCTTAGGTCTAATCATTGATCACACAATAACACAGTGATTTACTTTTCATCATTAAAGACAAGAACTATAAAAATATTGAATCAGATAACATATTAACAAATTCAAAGGCTTTTACTCATTACAACATCCATTCATGAGATAAAAAACCAGAAATAATTCTTCTTCATATCCAATCACACATGCTTTTGATGAAAAATGAACATAAACTTGTCTCTGGTCCTAAACATGACTTCTCAATTAAGGTAGCTCCGAAATAGTTCTTTACAAATCCAAAAATGAGGGTCTTTGCAAAAACCATCGACCTCTTCTAACAGGACAATCCTCTTATTTATAACATATTATTAACTAAAAATAATTATCAAAAGTTCAAGCTAAGTAAAACAAAACATCACCACATGGCGCTTTCATCTCTCAATCTTCTAAGAGTCATCAAATTGTTTCACTTGAGTGGATGACTCTTCTCCTACTCCAACCATTTGATGAAGAGATCCTCGCATGTGTTGGCATATGGGAATCTATGTTGATCCATTGGGGCTGAAAGGATCTCCTTTATCTCCACTGCTCAAGCCCGATATTTGACTATTCTACCACTTAACTATTGCAACATTGTCTGAGACTTCCATGAACTAGTGTACTTGACCTGGCACCATGTTCGCCACCTTTTCTATTTCTGCATCCCACGATGAGTCTTGTTCAGCATGTAATTTGACTATGTCATGCAAGTCGACAAAGTCATCGGGTGTGTCAAATTCTGGAAGCCCGATGTCTCTCATCGCTCGATTGATCTTGGTCCAGCTCTTTTCGCACTCGACCCATTTCTCTTGAATTTCCTGATGACGTTCTTGGGCCATTTTCACCCAGTATCTGGCTGACTTATTTATGTCATCGATGATGCTATCCCTTAGTACCTGAATGTTGTGCTCTTCGGCGTCTTGTCCCTATTGAACTACATTGATTTAATCGATCCTTTCCACTGCTTGGTGTGCCTTCTCATACCATATTTCCATATCCTTTCATGTTGCCAGTGCCATGAGGGTGTCTTCTTGGAAATCGGTTATCCCCGCAGTGAAAAGGTGTCTCTCATTCGTGAATTTACTGTAGGCATCCTAGAATTCGCTTCTCAAGAACATTGTGGCCTGTGTGGGCTCCTCATAATATTTCTCCAAATGGCGTAGATGCTCCAATTCCTTCATCGCAGCGGCCACCTCCTCTTCATCCTTCCTCACTCTATCTAGGGTGGCATCTGTTATTTCCATCCCTGCGTTGATAAGCTCGGACGTCTTGGAATTCTTCGTGCTAATCAATTTTTCCTCTGTGGTGATGAGGATGGAGTTTTCTAGAGTAAGCCTCCTCTTCTTGGTGGTTCTCTTCATGATGGATTTCCTCTTTCGATCATAGGTGATGGATTGTATATCGACAGCCTCATCCACAGGTTTGGGGATTTGTTGCTCTCCCCCAGTAAGTGTGTTTCTCATGCTCCTGATGGTGTAAATATGTTCAAGGCTGGGTTCTTGAACCTCTTCTATGTGTTATAAAAGTTCAGCCTCTGGTTGTTGCTCATCGGGAGGTAATGTATCGGTTTAAATTGATGCATCAGGGGAAGGCTCAGTACTTACTTGATAATCGGTTGTTGAGATGTTGGTGTCTTATTGTGGAACTTTCTCTTCTTGTTCGCCTAAACCTAGCTCGTCCTTCAGGCTGTCCACTTGGGTCTCCAGTGCATCGAGTAGCTCAATGTCTAAGATACTTTTGACCTCCTGGTCACTTTGTGGAAGGCTTTGAATTTTAGCATCGGGAGCTAGGGAATATGCTTTCTCAGGTTCCTTTTCCTCTGTGATTTGTATCAAAGTCACCAGGGAACCTCCAAACTTTCATCATCATCATAGATAGTTATTAAGTCATGTAAGGGGTTTGGTGCACTTTCTCTCCCTGATGTCCTTGCTATCTTGGCTGAGATGAAACATCCCCAAGTGATCTATCCTCTAGCATTGAAACTTCAGGGTTATCTAACTCGGTGCTATCTTCAATTTGTATTGGCTCTGGGTCACTTGGACCTACCTGGCTTTCAATTGGGTTATCGGAAGAGACCCTTGTCATTTCTACGAGGTCTGGGTCATTCTACAGCTGATCAATTACTCTGTGTGCATGTTCCATTAGGAGAAATCCCCTTGCATGTGCCTCCGTTGTCATAGACAAATCCCTGTTCTGCACCTATGTTGCCTCTGTCGCTTTGATTTCTTCCCTGGCTCTGAGGGATGCTTGAGTTGACTGATCTATTTTCATCTCATGTTCATCCATGCTCATGGTATTGAACCTGGGCATTTTTGGCTCAGCCATCCTTTGCACCACCTCGTCCCAGTCCTAGGCATTTTCTATGAAGACTTCATCTTCGAACTTGTCGTGAGAATATGACCAACAAGACGACACTTGTGAAGCATGTTGCAGGTGCTTTGGATCGTGCTTGCAGAGTCATCCCATCAGATATCTAAATTCAATTTGGCTCAGCCCTTCTTGTTTGGCTTGAGCGGTATCCTTTACCAAATAGAAACCTACATGGAAACCATAGGGTATGAAATCACGTTTCTTGTCCTTGACCAGGGTGGCATTGTAGCCTTACAATATGGTCTGATAACATATTTCTCCTATGACGAGCCAGTCTGGGACATGATCTGGTAGGATATATGGTGCTCTGGTGGCCCCGAACACCCTGATGTAGGTGGCGCACTCGTCCAAATACCAATGGCCTACCTTGGATATCATTTCTTGGTTGTCGTCGATAGCCATGGGCATTCCTTCCTAAAAAGAATAAAATATATTCGAGCAAAGAATTCATCATAGATGAGAGAGTAAGATTTCTTATACATGTTTTCCCACAGCATGTTGAAGTAGACATGGACCAGGAGCTCTGCAACATGCCATCTCAGATTCATGCCAGCGAAGACATTCCTAGCGCACATGACATCGAGCAGGTATGAAGCCATGTAAAAATTTGGTTCTTCCCCTTCCTTTAGCATCTGAGTCTGCTACACACAGATGCTTAGTTGATTGGAGATTATTTCTCCCTAGTTGAAGTTTCACCTGACGATCGCAATTGTGTATGCCAAAGGCATCCATGCCTCCAAAAACTTGGATCAATCTTTCTATACGTACAACCAGCAGATGAGAGCCATCAAATAGACATATGGCTCCCTCAAGTTAATCCTACCATACCAGTCGGTGCTTTGGTTGGTAAACTTCTTATCCTCCCTCCACCATGAGTCCATCACCCGGCTGGTGTCATGGTGTTTATATAACTTCACCACGAAGTCTGTGTTTAGTCACTCCTCTGGGTCTCTGAGTTTGTAATACTTTTGAACTTATACCAGGAGGAAAACTCTGACACACCCACCATTTTAATCATTGATTAAACACTTATGTGTGTATGTGTGGTCAATGAGCCATTTCAGGACCTCTATGCAAGGGAAAATGGGGGTTATGCTTGCCCCCATGTGTAGATACGATCGTCGAATGTTCGGGAAAACCTGGTCGTCGAGTGCCCTTACGTTTGAATCACTGTGTGGGAAATATTTTGGGTATTCTTCTTGGTTGATCATGTTAAATATATCCCCCCACTGTGGGAGCACCATATTGGACCCGGTTCTTGCCTCGATATCGCCAAAGGTCAGAGGCTAGATGAAAACCTTCTTCATTGTTGCCTTGATGACAGGCTTCGGCCTAGGGACATATTCCAATTTCCTCGCGATCCCTGGAGAAGAGCCTTCACCTATCTCTGGTTCTTTTATCTTTGGTGCTCTCGGTAAGCGTCTGGTGGTTGGATTTCTTGGTGGCATTGTTCCTGCAAATTAAGTAAAATTTCAGAGACTATGTAAAAAAACAGATAAACACATATAAATTATAGCCATGTAAAATTTACAAACTTGGATACATACCTATGGAGCTTGTTAAAACCTAGTTATTTTGATAATTACAGGGTTGATATAGCCTTCGAGTTGCTTTTCTTTCTCCTTCGGATGCTCTAGAATTCTCTAACATGCAGAATGATTTCGTTCATAATGGCTCAAGATATTTTAAATAGGAAATATCTTATTGTGTCGCATCAGCCATTCAATTTGGGTTATGAGTGAATTTTCAATAAATATGTCATCGAATCTATAGAACTTAAATTCATCGTGGGTTGACGGTGGAGGAGAGGGTGGTGATTTGGTCTATCGATGATTTTAAACGGTTGTTTTGATTGGTGCACGAGGTAGCAACTAGTGCATGATCGGGTATTAATTAGCTCCTTAAATGCTCAAACTCTGATCGTATCTAATGCTAAAACATCTCGTCGTGTCCCTCTTTCAGTGGGTGGATCGGGGATCGGGGTTGTGCTACGAACGTTTTCGTTGATATCCTCCTGCAAAAAGGTCTGATGCTGATCGATCTTACCATGCAATGCTGACACGTCACAGCTGACTTGAAGGTGTGACTCGGACCTAGGGAACCAAGAATAACTTGGGACAGAACTAGATCGTACGAACCTCTTACTTGGTAAAGACACATGGCGATGGAGACCAATGACTTGATTCGCGTGTATTAATCAGAGTCAGGAATTTCCTTAAGTTATTCATTCTAAAACAAACCTTAGCCTGTCGATGTCGAAAAAGTGTCCAGGATCAGTGATCAGCAAAAAAACCTATCAAAGTGCTTTCAGATAGACTCCCTTGAAAAAGCCTCAATGTCAAAAAGGCATCAAGGATCGGCGATCATGGATAACTTTTATCATGGTCAAATTGTTTTTTGTGATCTTCCTGGGTTTTCCTTGATCTCAATAAAGCACATTGGGCATCGGCTATCGGTGATATCTTTTTGTTCTTCATTGACATCTGTCATTGTCATCTTTTGCAGATGTTGAAGGGGAATCGGCTATCGGTGATATATTTATGAAAAACTTAACACAAACCAAAAAATTCCTTTTTTCGATGCCTATGGAGATCAGTGCTCGACGACTATGGTTGTTTGAGTGGTTCCTTTTTCTTCTTTCAATTCCTTCCGATGTCGAACCTGAGCGCGTCGGGTGAAGTGTTTGGATGTCGATTCTTTATTCATGTGTTAAGGTATTTTTAGTCATGGGGTTTCATAAGTTCAAGAAAACCTGAATAGGTGATGAGAGTCATGAAAATAAGCAAAGACAAAACATTTCTCAAAATGAAATCGAATCAGACAGTGCAGAAGATCAAGTGGCACCCAAAAAGTAAAAAAATTGATAAAGGATTTTTAGGATGTGTTGAGTGCTCAATAGACTGGAAGGGAGAAGGGGTTGGTTTACCATATTCCATGTTAAAATGACACATAAGGTCACAAGCATATTTAGACTGGGAAAGAAAATTTAATTAATTGGTTTGCAAAAGTTGGAGGGCAAGGAAATAGTGCAAAAATCCTAAGTATGTCATTTCAAATTTCTTCTTAAGGATGGTTTTCACATGTTTTAAAAGTTTTGAGTCACTACCAGTAAGGATAAGGTCATCAACATAAAGTAAAATGATTATGATATGGCCTCCTACTTTATTGGTATATACATTAGGATCATAATGACATCTAGAAAATCCACTATCAATAAGAAAGCTGTCAATTTTGGCATACCACAATTGGGGAGCTTGATTAAGAGCATAAAGAGATTTCTTGAGGAGACAAATAAGGCTAGAGTCATTCTGGACATAGTTAGGAGGTTTTTCGATGTAGATTTCTTCTTGAAAATCCCCATGCAAGAAGGCTTATTTAACATCCATGTGATGGACCTCCCATTTATGTGAGGCAACAAGGGAAAAAACAAGGTGGATGGAATTCATTTTTCTATTAGGGTAAAGGTTTCATTAGAGTCAATTCCTTCATCCTGGGAAAATCCTTTGGTAACTAATAGAGCCTTGTTCCTTTCAACACTTCCATATGATGCATACTTATTTATGTAGACTCATTTATATTTTACAAGTTTTCTTCCTTTTGGAAGAGGTACAAGATCCCAACTATCGTTTTCCATTAAAGAACGATACTCTTCATTCATTGTTGTATCCCAATGTGGATGACCTGAAGCTTCTGCAAATGTCTCTGGATCATTAGTCTTTGAAACTTGATCCAAAAGAGAAGAGGATTTTTGGAACTGAGAATGTGCCTGAGGTTGATCTGAAGGATCACCAACAAGATCACCGACTCCTTGTCATGTTGAATAGACCCATCTAGGAAGCGGTGGTGTTGGTGCTGGTTCAGGTTCAATGGAATCATCTGGAGGAAGGTGAGCATGTGGAGGTGTATTTTCATCATTAGTGTCATCATCTGAAGAAGAAACTAGAATAGGAACAAAATAAGGCACAAATGTCGAAGATGGCTTGCAAGCCGAAGAAGGCACAATCGTCCAATTAGGCTCACAAGCCAAGAGATTTTCATCAAATTTAACATCTCTTCTAATAATAGTTTCATTACAATTTGGTTGAAGAAGTATGTAACCTTTGACATATTCATAATAACCAAAAAATACACACTTCTCACTTTTAGGCTGCAATTATTTCCTTTTCTCATCAGGAATATGAGCCCATGCTATACTTCCAAATACATGGAACTGACTTACATCTAGTTTAATTTTAGTCCATGCTTCTTCCGGTGTTATATTTTTAAGAGCCTTTGTGGGAGTGTGTTTTACTATGTAATTTGCACAGTTGATGGTTTTTGCCCAATACTTTAGACTTAATCCCTTAGATTGGATCATACAATTAGCCATTTCTTTTAATGTGTGGTTCTTTCTCTCAGCAACACCATTTTTTTGTGGTGTATATGGAACAATGTGTTGCATTTGGATGCCCTATGTAGTGTAGTAACTTTTAAAATTATTGTTCACATATTTTCCTCCATTATTTGTTCTTAACCTTTGAATTTGATGTCCAGATTGCTTTTCTATAAGGTCCTTGTAGACTAGAAACTTGTCAAAAACTTCATTATTACGTTTTAAGAAGTAAAACCAAGTATGTATGGAAGAGTCATCAATAAAATTTAAGAAATACTTGCACCCATAAAAATAAGGATAAGAAAGTGGACCACACAAGTCACTGTGAACAAGATGCAAAGGGGCTGAGGCGTGCCAAGAGGCACATTTGTCAAAATTGTCTTGATCATGTTTGTCGAGAACACAACCAGTACAAACACCATCTCTGCATGAAACAAGAGGAAGACCAATCACCATCTGTTGATTACATAGTTTTTACAATGAGCGATAGTTTAGATGACCAAACTATTCATGCCAAAGTTTGCTCAAGTAATCACTATGACCAAAAAAAAAATGGAAAAGGCGATGACCCAAAGTTGTAAAACTTGTACAAACTGGTAATATCATCAACAATTCCAGTTGCAAGAACATGCTTAGGATATTTTAGATCCTTGATTACAACTTGTTGAGGTGAAAACTCCACGGTTTTACCTTCACCTGAATGGGTGATTTGATATACTAATAGAAGGTTACATGAAAGACTTGGAACACATAATAGATCATTGAAATGACCATTATCTACTTGAATTGTTCCAGATCCTACAACACTAAGAGATCTATCATCACCAACAAATATTTGCTTGGTGTTACATTCATTTAGAGCAGAAAATATGGCTTTATCCTTAGCCATATGATAAGATGCTCTAGAATCAATAAGCCACTCTGAATCAAAAGAAGTAGAAGTTGCATTGAAGGAGAAACCAGAAGTAGAAAGGGCATGTCCACGAGGAGAAGAAGAATAAGTAGAATCAATACTGATGTTGTGCTTCTTCATCATTGCTTCTAAAGCTGCCATCTTCTTGAAACATTTGGACTCACCATGACCATCTTTCCCACAAAAGTTGGAATGTCTGTCAGTATTCTTATTTTTAGATTTTTCTTCTGTCACCATTAGGAGTTGAAGTTGTCTGAGTAGGTTTGGGACCCTTGTTTTGTTTGTTGTTGTGGTGAGTGTTGGATTATGTTGTCATTGATGATAACGGTTTGATTGATTGATGTCAAGTGATTGATTGATGTCAAAAGATTGATTGATTGATAATTGATGTAATGTAATATGTATTTTCCTTGATGAGAATGCATAGATGAAGATGGATAAATGAGTTGTCATTGATATGATGAAGATGGATCAATGAGTTTCCATTGATACATGATGCATAGTTGATGTATATGATGCAGTGGTGGATTAATGCAAAGATGAATCAGTATAGTCTTATCATGGTTGATAAGGTGCACAAATGGATGAAATCCAAAGTGGTCCCCTTATGGTGAAATCCCTCACGGGAAGACGCTTTGCAGATTGAGTTATCTATTGGATCATGTTGTCATTGATGCCAATGGTTTGTCATTGATGCCAATGGTTTGATTACTTGGGAGATTGTTGGATCATATGTCATTGATGTAAATCGTTTGTTTGATTGATGTCATTGGTTGATGTCAAGTAATTGATTGATATGATTCCCTTGATGAGAATGTTATATGTCCAAGTGGAAACCAATCGATGCAAAGGTAAACAAATGGATGAACTCCAAAGTGGTCCCCTTATGGTGAA
>ML797569.1:85719-116129 GCA_009831015.1 Picea engelmannii
GTGCATGGTTGATGCTCTTGTTTATGGTACAGATTGATATCTGTTGAGGATTGTTGCCTCATCTCAGTTGATGCTGAGAATGCAAGCTGAGTCTTGCATATAGAGCTGGTGCTCTTGTAGAGTTGTACTCTATTTAGTTGTTGTTGATAAACCCTAAGGATTGTAGTCCGTAATAAAAAGAAAATTGTACATACATCTTGTGTTCTTTGTGTTCATTGTGGTGATGACTTGTTGATGATATATTGCTGATATATGTTGCTGATATGTTCTCACATCTAACTAGTTATAAATGACAACAATGGGTAATGAATAAATGTTGAATGCTAATTGATGAATTTTTGTGCAAGAGGGAAGTTTTGGGAAAAAGAGCCTCACACTCATTCACCCCCCCCCCCTCTAAGTGTGGTAGGTGTGTCCAACATTATCCTAGAAGAAGTTGGAGGACCCTCACATGTTGGCTTGAAGTCCCAAAAGGTCAAAGAAGTCAAAGTGCTTGAAAAGAAGAAATCATTATTTAAATGATAAAGTAAAGTGACAACATCAAGGTGGATTATTTAAATAATAAAGAGAAGTGACAAAATCAAGAAGGAATATTTAAATGATAAAGTATCGGAGAAATTTCTATTTATGGAAAGTGGTTAACCCTAAAATAAGGAAAATAGGTTAAGTGACCTAGATGATGAACGCATAAATAAGATAGCAATGGTCTCTTGCAAAATATCCTTTGTGTGGATCAATGGAGAGCTTCTTGTGAGAATATCTTTTGGAGTATTGTTGGAGAGCTTCTTGTGAGAGCTTCTTTGGTGTGGATCTCTTGAGCATGATTGAAGATCCATTTTGAGAAAGAGAGCATGAGGAGGGTCTCATGGACGCATCAATGTTTTGGCAATGTCTGAGATCTTGACAGCAAAAGTCTCGGAGCTTCAGAAACCCTAGTTTCTGAGGTATATGCAGGTTGTAATGAGCCAGGACACATACACACGTGGGTTGTATGAGGACAGGGAATGTATAGTGGATGCAATCATGGAGATTTTTGGTTGAGTTGATGACAAGTTGTTGAAGACTGAAGCAGGTTCTAGATCTGAATTCTATAGGCTCAAATATGTCACTGAGACTCTGGTATGGTTACATTATTGTCTTGATTTATACTATTTCTTGTTGTGTTGTGAATGCTTAGGGAATTCTTGGTATGGCTGTTGTGATGTGGTTTATGTTGGTTGATGGAGTGAGAAATACTCTTGTGATTCAGTTGTGATCTGATTTCTATGGTATAGTAGTTGCTTATACATGATTGAGTTAGCATACATATTGATTGGTTGTGGAGAATGAGTAAGTTTTTGGAGAGCTTGGATGTGTTGTGACTGGCTAATGGTCAGTTTGGACAGTGAGAGACAGAAGAGAATGATAAATTGGTTGCAGAGTATCTGAGTTAATCTTGAAGGATAAACCCTAATAGCTTAGAAGGTATACACAATTTGTTGTATACACTGGTCACGTACATACGCGGGTTGTAGTGAGCTAGGGCGCGTACACACGCGAGGTGCACTACTAACAGGTCACGTACCTATTGCAGATTGATATATGTTGAGGATTGTTGTCTCATCTCAGTTTGTGTTGAGGATGTAAGTTGAGTCTTGCATTATAGAGTTGTTGCTATTGTAGAGTTGTACTCTATTCAGTTGCTGCTGAAAAACCCCAAGGATTGTAGTCCGTAATAAAAAGAAAATTGTACATACATCTTGTGTTCTTTTTGTTCCTTGTGTTGATGACTTGTTGATGATATATTGCTGATATGTGTTCACATCTAACTGGTTAAAAATGATAGCAATGAGTAATGAGTAAAATGTTGAATGATAACTAATGAGTTTTGTGAAAGAGGGAAGTTTTGGGGAAAATATCCCCACACTCATTCAGCCCCCCTCTAAGTGTGGTAGGTGTGTCCAACAGTGAGGATGTTCCTTCTTGGGATTCTTGGGTTTATCTTTTGCTAGGCGACTAAGGCTTTGTTGGAGGTACTTGCATTGTTGATCAATCCAAGTTGTACAATCTTATCTTGCTCTCTAATCAAAGCATCACAAAAGGACTCAAAAGTGGGTTTTTGATAAGCTTTCCCTAGAGCCTCTCTCATGGCATAAAAGGTAGATACAAACACAAAATATGCACTACCTAGCTTAGAAAGAATAATATAGATGCAACGCTCTTCCTCCACCTTTCGGTTACACTCTTCACATAAAATTCTAAGTGTTTTAAACTTAGATAGATAGTCTTCAATGAAAGAAAAATAATTTGGACTTAAAGTCAATATCTGATTTTCTAACTGATGTGCTCGAATAATATTGTGTTTACCAAACACAGATTCAAAATTTTCCCAACCTTCATCGGGGTCATCAATTTTTTCAAGGTGGAACCTTAAATCAGGGGAGATGGACAATTTTATTAGTCCATGTTCTTCGTCATTCCTATTATCCCATTTGACTTTCTTTTCATCATCAGTGGGTTCTTTTTCCTTTCCCAAGGTAATATGGTACATGCATTTACTTCTTAATAAATCCTCCATATGGGATTTCCATTGGAAGTATTTGGTGCTGGTAAGCAAAAGATCATTGAAAGAAGCCATATTAAATATGTAGATAATATCGATTTAAAAACTGAAACTGATGATATGGATGGAAATATCTCAAAATTTTAGGCGATTTAAAAAAAAAACGGCACTGAAAATAGACTTCAGATGTGAAAGTTATGCCCTCACTTTTACAAATAAGTTGTTTTTTGAAGTGACCCACTTTTATAAAAAAAACGGGGATCACTTTTACAATGAAGTTACTTTATAAAAGGAAGTTGCATGAAAAATAAATAAATTTAAAATAAAATATTAAAGCTACTTATAGTGATTCACTTTTATACTTGAAGTGAAATACATTTTACAATGGATGCATGAACTTTTTAAGAAAAGGTAACAAAAAAAAGGCTTTAACTCATGACCTCTTACTTAATAAGACAATTTTTAATCAAGTGAGCTAGAAAAACATATTGTATTGTTTAGAAAGAGGATTGTTGTTGTTGTTGACGGCCTTAGAGAGCGTGCTCACAAAAAAATCTTTTCATAGAAGAAAAAAAATTCACTTCTCGATGACAACAAGGGTTAGATCTCAATTATCTTACTTAGAAAATGCATCTTTTCCTATATGTTTCTGATTTGATGAGATCGCACAGGGCACGGGGAAAAGAGAATACAAAGATAGAAAAGAGTAGCAACCCATAAACAAACAATATAAAATCGAAATAAAACCAAAATAATACTCTGCAAAAATTTTAAAAGGGCGTATTCAGGCTTTATACTTCCGGATCTGACTAAAATGGTCATATCTTGGGCAAACGGAAACCTTTTCGAGTGAAATGAAAAATGTTCCTAAATGAAACGAGCACCTTGGATGCAACAGAATAGTTCTCTCAGCTCAAAAATGTGCAGAAATGGTAGAAACCAAAGATGAGGCAACTCGGCTTCACGATCTCAATCTACAACAGGAGCGGATCTTCAAACAAGCTATGATACAATGTTCAACAATACAAGTATTCCAAAAGAGGATGAATGCATTTAGTAACCACTCACACAACCAGATCAAATATCAACACACTGATATTTTGACGTTGTAAAACCCTAACAGGGAAACATCCACAGCCCCAGCCAACGTGGCCACTTTGAGCAATTTATTAATGAAAAAGAAAAAGATTATAGAGATATTTTAAAAGAGAGTTTCTCACAATCGATCATCGGCAAATGACCCTCCATTCTATTTAAATAGAGATCATGGACCAATTGGGTGTTAAGCCATGGATCAATGTAGTCATTAGAATCGAGGAGAATATGAATCGTCGGATCACATATCGTGATCGTCGGATTTCCTAACTACAAATGCATACTAAAGAAACACACTTTTACCTAACGACACATTATACCAATTAGATATTAACTAACTCCTAAGTGTCTAAATATCCTAACATGCAAGTTAAAGTACTGATGTAATTAAAGTCATTGATCCTATATTCTACGGATCATTGGATCTGTCGGTGCACATGCCATCAGAGAGGCTCTAGTTAGACTATAGTTATATTATGAAGTGGATGAGTTCCAATTAACAGGACTCCAAGAGCCTGTTGGAAAATGTTTAACAAGTAGCGTATGCTTGTCATTGATGGAAAGTACAACAGTGGAGATGGCAGGATAAGAAGGATAAAATCCCTTGGGAATTTGGACGTAAAAGCTCAGGAGGAACAACGTTGAGGAAAACGGGCGCAGCAACGCTCAAGATACAGGAGTTTGCAGAGGAGAAGGAAGACAGAGATCCACGACCATTGGATCCCATTCAAATTTCCCGAAAGGCCGACAGCCATCAGATCTGCAGAAGCTGCGAGGGAGATAAGCCATCGGGAGATCAGAGTTCTCAAGGTCGTGAGAACCGGGACATTGAAAGTCTCAAAATCCTGACATAATCGGGACCATCCATTTGGAAGGACGCGTGGCAGCGATTGGGCGCCACCGGGAGAAGCTCGACAGGAGGCTTCATCGGAGAATCAGAAATCGGAGTTTCACGAGTCCCGTGAACAATTACAACAGAAACCCCGAAATCGCAATGAAAGAAATCTCGACTAAACCTGAACCGTCAGATCAACATGTGATCTAGACCGTCGATCCAACTCACGACAGCAGACCACGTCAGCTAGGGACACATGGCACAAACAGGGAATGACAGGTGTCAAGCAGATTCAACACTTCAGGCACATGTAAGTCTCGAATCAGAGTGACACGGGGCAGTATTTAACACGTGTCAAACCATGTGTGACGTCAGCAGATTATCGGGGATCGGGACTTTGAAATGACAAATTCACTTGACATCAGGAATGTCGACTTCGCGATGAGCGATTTCACGATTTAATCGCAGCCGCTGAATAAAGATCGCATCTGGACCGTTGATTCAAGTCTGTATCGGAGTTTCGCGGATCACGAATTCGAGAGGCGAAGAACTCATTGCATCAAGAATGTCGATTTCATGATATGCGAAATCGTGAAATGATCTGAGCTGTCAGATCAAGTGTTGATCAGGACCGTTGATCACAACCCGTATCAGAATTTCGGGGATCGCGAATTCATGAGGCAAAGAACACAATGCAACGAAAATCCTGATTTCGCGATATGCGAAATCGCGAAGTGAATCTGGACCGTCAGATCCAGAAATGATCAGGACCGTAGATGTAACTCCATATCGAAGTTTCGGGGATCGCGAATTCAAAATGGAAAGAACTCAATGCAACAAGAATCTTGATTTCACGATGTGCGATATCACGATCCAATCGTGGTCGTTGAAACAAGTTCATATCTGGACCGTTGGTTTACCTCCGTGTCAGAGTTTCGCAAATCGCAATATGGAGAGACATAAGGTTGTGGTCACAGCCCTTGGTCATGGGAAGAGAAGGAGTCAGTCAGGATAAGCTCCACATCGGAGTTTCGGGGATCGGGATTCGTAAGTGACTAAAACTATGAACACCGAGAGTGCCGAAATCGCGATATATGAAATCCCAATTGGATCTGGACCGTTGGATCAAGTATTGATCGCAGGGCTACTGTTGCATTCAACAGTGAAACTGCCAGAAACCACTGATGGTTTTAGCCAGAGGACTAGAAGACACTTGGGAAAACGGCCAGAGAAGCTGAAGAGTTACAATGTTGATCACGCAGAGCACTCGAGATGTGGAGAAGATTGGCGTGGTTGAATCATGCAGAGGAATGGAGAACATTGTATGCACAAGGTGCACAGAAGCTATAAATACACAATACAGAGAAGAGAAGGTGTTATTGTTGTTGTTGCGATTGGAGGTTGCTGTGGTGATGCATGTGTGAAGAAGAAGGAGAGTGCAGCAGTTGAATAGCACAGAAGAGGAACTGTGCAGAGAATGGAGATGGTGCACAGAGCATAAAAAGCAGAAGACCAGACAGCGCAAGTGATGCACAGAAAGGCAGTGTGGCAGAAAGAGAAACGAGATACAACAGAACAGTGATAAGTCGGGTAAGCCATTGTTGAACATTATATCACTGTAGTAAGTTTCAGATTCAAAGATTTATATTACAGGGTGGTTGGGAGGTGCTAGGGAGGACTGTTGTCCTCAGAGGTTCAAGTGGGTGCTTGAACACAGGGAGTTGGTGCTTCCTTCTAGTTGGTGCTAGAGAAACCAGGGAGTCGGTGCTTCCTTCTAGTTTGTGCTAGAGAAAACAGAGAGTTGATGCTCTCAGCAAGTTGCAGCTTGCTAAACAGAGGTTGTAGCCTCATTATGAGTTGGTGCTCATATGTATGATAATGTAAAGAATGTAATTATTACTTATCATATAAAGAAAAAGAGGTTTTTACCCTGTATGGGTTTCCCTGGAAAATATTTGTCTCTGTGTTTCTCATATATGTGACTGATGTTGAATGTGCCTGTGATTATTTCTCTGCATTATTGTGATCATCATTTAGTGTTTCTGCAAAGAGTTTTAAAAGAAGCATAATTGTTTAAGCTCAGTAACAACTGATTCACCCCCCCCCCTCTCAGTTGTCTAACAGAGCCAACGATAGCCATTGATCTAATATCGAACGACTATTGAGAAACAAGGACATATTTTGTTGAGTGTACCTCAATGAGCCCGATATCAAGGATACAATCGATTGACTAGATCCTATAGTGGTTGAGTATTGCGGTCCCAATTGTATTATGGGCATGGTGGTCCTGATGAAAGCAATCGCAGATCAACGAAGGAGATTGATTGGAGATCCATATTGGACGGTTGTGTTCAAATGAAGAAATGATCAGACGACTCCTGAGCATTAACGTCTATGTGAAGAATTGTGTGTGATGGAAGGAAGTTGAAGACCGGTTTTTATGAAGTGTTTTCTAGCCCAATTGAATGGAGAATCGATGGACCTGGAGCCAAGTTTTTGATATGATTTGGTTGAGTACAAATGGTTGGTGTATATATATATATAATGATGCCATGATTATGTTGGATAAAAAATGGGTGTGATGGATGTGTGAAGTGTGATGAAAGAAGTGCGTGAAAGGTCAAGAGCTCGGAGGTTCTCAGGAGGGAGAACGAGTGTGTGAGGGTGTCTAGGAGGTGCAAGGTATAAGGAGTCTCTAATTTCATGAAGAATGTAAAATGGTGGAGAGTGTTTGAACAATAGAGATAGAGAAGAAGATTTTTGCAAGTAAAGGCTTGAAGAAAATAGTCAGTAATCAGTCAAGGAGATTGTTGTCTCCCATAGGTTGGTGCATGAAAGCATTATAAAAGTAGGGAGATTCCTACCAAATTTTTATAAAGAGAGTTTTATAGTTTTCTCCCATTTGGGTTTCCACATTAATATCTATGTATTATGCTATGGTGTTGATTTTCTACATGTGATCATATAATGACTAATTAAAGTGGGAAAAATAAAAAGTGGTAAAATCTGTTTAATATTGATCCCCTCCCCTCCCCCTGTTCTCAGTATTAGAGTATATTCCAACAATTGGTATCAGAGTGAGGTTCCTTCAGGAACAGTCTAACCACTGGAAGGTGAATCCATATAGATCAAATGGATGAACAAGAAGGTTTTTCCACAAACAAAGCTCCAAGATTTGATGGATCAAATTATTTTTTCTGGAAGATAAGAATGAAAACCTACTCGATGTCACTTGGGTATGACATTTGGACTGTAGTAGAGAATGGTTACACAACTCCAAAAACTCCACCAGTTGATATAGATGGACAGAGGCTCAATAACAATAATTACAAGGCCAAGAATGTTATTCTTTGTGATTTGACAAAGTCAATGTATACCAAAGTCGTGCATTGTGCCACAACAAAAGAGATGTGGGGAAAATTACAGAAAATTTATGAAGGATATGACAAGGTCAAGAGAGAAAAGTTACAGATTCATAGAGGACAATTTGAGACCCTCGAGATGAATGAAGAAGAGAGTATCACAATCTATCTTCTTTGTGTGGATGAGGTTGTCAACTCTATCAAAGGATTACGAGAATAGATAAAAGAAACCATCATTGTGCAAAACGTTCTTAGGTCACTTCCCTCAAGATTTAATCCCAAGATATCGACTATAGAATAAATGAAGGACCTAGAGAAGCTGACAATGGAAGAGTTGCATGGAATCCTCACTGCATATGAAATGAGGATATAACAGGGCAATCCAGAAAGGGCATCAAGAAAGGAAGCATCCTTCAAGTCTTCAAAGAAGAATACGACATAAGAATGCAAGACAATTGATTGCACAGATAGAAAACTAGATGAGGAAGAAGCCAACTTTGTTAAAAATATCAAAAGAAGATACAAATGTAAGGTTCCCTTCAAATGTTTTAGTTGTGGAAAAATAGGACACTTTTTCCCATAAATTCCCTTATGCAAAAAATGGAAATAACAATGTGAAAGAAGATTCTAGTTTCAAGAAATACAACAAAGAAAAGATTGGAAAACAAGAAACATTTCTACCGACAAAAGAAGAATATATATACCAATTAAGACAATATCTCTTCGGATGATAGTGATAGCGAAATGGATGAAATTCTCTTTATGGGTCTAGAAACACAAACAAATGGAAATATTGTTTCAACAGAAGAAGACGATCCTGACAAGGACGCAAAAGTAGACTTTTGTAATACCCTTGTTTCCCCCAACTTGTAAATATAATTTTATTATTGCTAAAAGACTATGGACAGATCCGTTATAGGTGGATTTTGGGAAATAATGAACCTTTTCTAAAGAAGGTAATGTGAATATTTATGTTATTAAATAAAATGAAAAAATGTTGAGTAATTGTTGAAGGTGTTTCCTATGCAGATTATGTTGCCATGAGAGCGAATGGTGAGGAGAACCAGTAATGGTTGAGATGACCCCTGCCAAGCCAGTACTTTGCTGGATTTAAAAATGCTCAGACCCATAAATGTCCTCTACCCCAGAAAAATTTATTTACCAGTCAATCTAGTGGTTGGGCAGTCCTTCTCAAAAATCAATAAGAGAATGGACAGAGTACCCATCTGGAATTTTATGATTTGACCCACGAATTGGGGGATTTTACCCATGAAATAGTGTTGTGTAAATAAAGAAAAAAGGGAAAAAATGTGGGTAGAGAAGAGAGGATATGCATGAATCGGCCTGGGGACCAATTCTAAAGAAGAAGAGCATGTGAAACTCTATGGTTCTGAAGAGAACTAAGAAAATATATTGTTCTGTGTACAGGATTTGTTTGACAGTGTATTCAAATCAAGCTAATAAATAGGGTTACGGAAGGTTTAGTGATTGAGTGAGAAATCACAGTAGACCCCCTTGTCCAGTGAATTTGAAGAATGGGTTATCAGGTTCCTATAGGAGAAGGAGAGTAACCTTTGTCCCTTGTTGTTTGTTGAGCAAAAGAATAAATTCCTCCCATGGAATCATACTTTGGATAGGGGGTGTCCAAATGTGAAAACACCAAGAGTAGTTGTGCCTATGGTTGGGTGGAAAGTGGTACACCCTTCAATAGTTTCCATCGATTTCTAAATTTTAGATAAGTGTTTTATATGTCTTGAAATGCCATGACAAGTTAATATAATATTATGGAATTCATGTGCTAGTTAGTTGAAGAATTTGTTATTCTATTCAGATAGTGTAATTGTCACTCTAATTGTTTGGTTGGCTGTGAAATCTGAAATAAGACCTGGAAAACATATTTTGTTGTTGGCCTTCTACCTGGCTTTGTTTTGAAAGGGAAATTGTTAGTAATTGTTTGGCACTCAAAGTATGAACAGAGTGTTGGTTGGTCACTTACAATAATCTATGTGAACAAATCCTTAAGTTATTAGTAAATACTAAGCCACTAAATTGGAATGCAATTGTTAATAGAAACTTGAAGACGGATCAGTTGGCCTTGGCCACTCTGCTAGCCTGGAAAATTTGTTAGGCATCAGAATAAGAGATAAGTTCAGATCTATGTTTGTCCTTAGGAGGATAATCCAAATATTGAATAGATGTAAATTATTTTAAAATTAAATAATAAGAAAAGAATGAGAAATAAAAATTTGATTCCCTAATTTGAAATAAAATGAAATTAAGAATTTGATGCATTTTGAATAATTAAGTTTCATTAGGACTTGGTAAGAAATAATTTTTTTCCAAGATTTACACAGTAGATTTATGTCCAAAAGGGAAAGATTTGAAAATGGTGACTATTCCCTGAAAATAGCAAAGATTTGCATAAAAGTAGGAGGACAGTAATTTCTAGTAAAAACATAGTTTACCATGGAAAGTTTTATGTCCAAGAAATGTAATATTCTGGAAAAGAATTTAATCAAATAAATTACATGAGTTTGTATTTACATATATTTATATGTCTTTCTGAACAAATTTTGCATGGAAGGTAAAGACTGGTAACTACTGGTAAATTCCCAAATTTACCATTTAAATGTCTTAATAATTAAATAATAAGATTAGAAACTCATATATTAAAAACTACTACGAATTCCTATCTTGTACGTGAGAAATGGGAAGCTAAAAAAATTTACCCTTCTGTGCAAAGAAATAAACTTTGCCAAGTTTCCTATTTTTAAGAATTTTTCCCTGCATAGAGGTTGCTCTACACTCCTGGAGGAGTTCTTATTAATGTATTTTTATTATTAAAAATTTAAGGCCTGGAAAATATAATTTCATTTATATATATATATATATATATATATATATATCACAAAATCCCCCTTTGGATCTCGGATGCTCGAAGAAAGGAAAAGGGAATGCATGAATGGTGTGCAAAATTTCAGGGTCTGATGGCCCAAGGTACTATGATATTAAATATTAATATTTTATCCCCTCCATCAGATTTCGTAAGGTGAATAAGTTGTGTGGTATGTCTGGGGTCCGAAATCTCGACGCACCTGCCTCAGGGATCTTTTTCTGCAGGACACCTCTTCTGACCTCACACTTTAGGGGGAATCTGTTATAGAATTATTAACCCCCTAATCCTTAGGACATCATCACCTACAGATCACCTACCCAATTCAACCATTTTCATCATTTTCTCCCTGAGTTTCTAGCCTAAATTCCCTTCGTTCACGTTTTTCCTTTCTCAAGCCTATGACCGAAAGGGTTGGTCGCCCTTTTTGGACTGCCAAGTCGCGACCAACTCTCTCTGTCTGTGTGCTTAGGTCATGACTGAGCCTAGAAGCTCCCTTTTTGGACTTGGTTGGGATGGATGAGACCTTCCTCTGACTTCTCAAGGTTTAGTCTCGAGAAGGCTTCCATTATGAACCCGAGGATATTATCATATTAACCATATGGTTGTATCTCTAAATCCCTATAAGAACCAAGCCATTTCCATGGGAGAAGGGGGGAATAAATAGCAAGGTTACTCTAGTGTTTTGGTGGAAAAGCTTGGGCAAGGATCTTGGAAGAAATACATCCCTTCAGTTTACATCTGTAAGTTCTAATATTGCTTACTTGATTAATAGAAGATATGTTGGATGTTTCCCTTTAATAGATTGTTCATGTAAGTTTATGCGTTCGTTATTAGAGAATTGGTATGATTGTATGTTATGACATATTATCAAGTTTATAAGCATAAGTTTATAAGAATCCTTTGTTCATATCTATGTTCATGTCTTAGGTATAGGAAGAACCTAAGGGAGCTCAGCTCCTGCATGGTTTAAAATCCCTACAACAGTGGATTTCTCCATTGAGTCCAGAGAACTGCTTTCAGTTGAAAACACTTTTTGTTTCACCTAAAAAGTTTTATGTTTTCCCAAGATACGACCATTATTGTCAGATACGAAGGTATAAATTTTCATTGTGAATTTTAATTTTTTTTATATAGTGTGTGAATATTTTCACCTTTTTTTGTTTATATTCACGATTTTCTACTCTTTCCAATCTGTGTATGTTCTTTGTTGTGCGCTCTATGCGATATTGAAAAATTTGAAACCGGGTGGAAAGGGTTTTTATTTTTGTGTATTCTCTTTGCTAGGTTATTTATGTGATCTCAACTAATAAAAAACATAGAGAAAAATTATATTTTTTGGGAAGGCTAACCAAGATATAAACTCAATTTTGTACAAGTTTCAGATTTGTTTTTTTTCGCTTGTTTTTTTGTGTAGCTATGTTGAATTTATTTGCAAGTGTGAGAAAGGTTTTGGGGGTAAGCGCACACTTCGAGGCAAAGAGTTACCCCCCCCCCCCCNCCCACCCCCACACACACACACAACAAAACAAAACCTCCTCCTTCATAACATTTGCTGTATATTTTTCATTAACTCATTTGGTTGAAAGTGACTTTATTAATTACAGATATTGAGTTAAAGTCTTTCTTTTCATTAAGTTATTTTTTGAAAAAGTTCATGCAACCTTGAGTTATCACATAACTTTATTGTAAAGTACATTTCATTTAGATTATAAAATCTAATCACTATATAGTAACTTTAATGCTCTTTTTTTAAAGTTTTTTTTGTGTACAACTTTAATTTATAAGGTAATTTAATGTAAAAGTGATTCTCACTTATTTTATAAAAGTGGGTCACTTCATGTAAAAGTAAATTATTTGTAAAAGCACACTTATAGGAAATGTTAGAGAAGGAAGCACAATGTTTTTACTCCGCAACCTCATTGTGCATCCATCGCCACATGAGCCAACCTCTACCTTCCATTACAGGGTGTTGACTAATATCTTATCACGTTCATTCAAAATGGGGGTTTTTAAATTGTGAAAAAATAATTCATTATATTGTAAGTATTGGTGGGGTGCAAAGTATCAAGGGGTTTATAAGTATTAGGGTGTATAAAAGTTGTACTTAGTAAAAATAAGGGATTTGTTTTATTGGAAATACGTATTGGGAGGGGGGTTTAACAAAAGGATTTTGGGATATATTTATCAATATCTAGTAAAATTAAGGTCATTTTTTAATATCCTATGAATGTAGGTGCTATGTCACGGGATCATTGAGTAAATACCCCATGCTTTCCACATGGTACTTTGGTTACCTTTTATGCCTTTCTTAAAAATGGCATAAATTTCACATCTGAAATCCATTTTTAGTGCCCATTTTTTTAAACTGCATATTGTTTTTAGAACTTTCCATCTAGATAGTCAGTTTATGATTTTGAAGCCATATTATCTATATATTTTAATATCGATGGTCTAAGTGATCTTTTTCTTACCAATTCAAACTACTTCTCATGGAAATTTCATGTCAAGGATGTGCTACAAAGTAAAGGACTTTACTAGATTACATTGGGAAAAGAAACAGTTGATTTTACCACTTCAACCTAGTACCGGATAGTTATCTCAAAATAAAATCACTTTATCTACTAAAATTACAGTTGAGTAATTAACTAAACATGCATCAAAAGGATAAACTAAGAAACCAAAAATCTCACACACAAGACACCAATATTTTTGGTTATAAACCCCTGGAAAAACCTTGGAAGGAAATCCAGTCTTAAGAATGATTTTATTATGCTAAAATTAGGGATCCCATAAAAGGGATAATGGCCCACTGAGAGAAATAAAAATACAGAAAAACCTGGCAAAGTCAGACCTATTCTATGAACCAGAACTACACGCTTTTCAAGGTGTATGCAACTTTACTTCAGCAAACCCACGTATGTACGTGATTGTCTCCATTGAAACCCACGTACATGTACGCAAGAACTATACGGAAAGCTCTTTATGACATGACACTCTCTTGTGACGTCCTTTGACTGAAAACTCACTTGTGTTGCCTCTGTTCTCTCTTCCCCTTGACCTGATCTCTAGATGGAAGTCCTTATCCACATATCCAATATCTTGAATCACAGTCCTTCATGATTCAATACTATGTGTCAACTCCCTCAACACCCATGAAGCCAAAAGTGTCTTCTTCCTTCACCCTATCCTTTCTTTTATAATCTTAAGTTATAATCTATTTCTAATCTCCAAAGTGATTGACGGATGAGATTACTTCTCACACTCACTTGAGATTTAGAAACATGCTAATTAATTTTAACACTTTCCTTAAATAACTCAATTAACTAATTACATAGATAATTAGTTAATAAAATTAATTTACTTTAATAATTCATTTAATTAAAGTAAATTCTAGCGTAGAAGTCGTTGGACGATTTCCACATGTCTAGACACATAGACTTGTGCATAAATACATCTATGATGCTACCACTAGTATCAACACTCCCTCTTTAAATAGAGGAAGGTATTTTGCACCACTCCAAGTCTGTCTCTAAAGAATACAAACTTCTATTTCTCTAGGGGTTCAGTCAGAATATATGCACCCTACTCATACGTGGAAATATATCGAAGATGCACTGCTCCCTTCTAGATCCTATCTCGAATGAAGTGGTATTTGATATCAATATGCTTATACATGTCATGGAATACTGGATTCTCCAAGAGTTTGTTGCAACTCTGATTATCATAGTATATCAACGTAGGATCCAACTCCTGATCAAATAAACTTGTCAGAAATTTGTGAAGGAAAATAACTTCAAAACTAGCCATACTCGCTACCATATACTCTGGCTCAATTGAAATGAGTGCTACAAAATTCTACTTCCTGCTGAACCAAGTAATCATTGTTGATCCCAAGCTAAACCAACACCCCAAGTTACTCTTTCTATCAACTGCATTTCCTGCCAAATCCGAGTCTATATATCCCTGCAACTCCACTCCATCTCCTCTAAGATACCTCAATCCATATTCCAGTGTACCTCTCAAGTACATGAGCACATGTGTTTTTGCTACCCAACGCACCTGCCTCGGATCCACCATGAACCGACTCAAGGTGTTCAAAGCATAATAAATATTTTTCTTGGTGTTGACCAAATACATCAAGGACCCTATCAATTCCATGTATATCCTAGGAACCACCAACTCTGAATCTGAAGTGATCACCTTCTTCATATTGGTAATGATAGGTGTAGCCATAGGTTTATAGTCCTCCATCCTGGATCTCCTCAAGACCTCAACTGCATACTTCCCTTGTCCAAGGAATATCTCTCTCAATACCTTCCATACCTCTAACCTCAAGAAATAATGTATCAAGACAATGTCCTTCATCTCAAACTCACTTGCTAAATATGCTTTGCACCCTACAATAAGATCCTCTGCACCTATGAGAAATAAATCATCAACGTAAAAAACCAAGATGAGTGGATCTAACCCAACAAGTATGAAGTACAAGCTAGGATCTGCCCCACTCTTCATAAATCCCATACTCTACAAGTATTCATTGATCCTAGAATACCACACAAGGATTTTTTAAGACTGTTTGATTCTGTACAAGGATTTTTTAAGCCTACACACATGAGAATCCCTCCCATGTACCTCAAATCCATGAGGTTGTTCTATGTATACTTCCTCCTCAATGATCTCATTGAGAAGAGTTGTTTGCACGTCCATCTTATGTATCCTCCACCTCATAAATGAAGCAATATAAATAACAACTCAAATAGAAGCATACCTGGCGACTGGAGCAAACATCTCATTGTAGTCCACTCCCTCTTTATAGGGGAACCCTCTCGCTACAAACTTGGATTTCAACTTCTCGATGCTACCATATGCATCATGATTGATCTTATAGATCCATATGGAACTCACAATTGACTTCCCCTCCAATATCGACACTTAGTCTCAAACATCATTCCTCAAAATAGAAGTGTACTCCTCTACCATGGCATCTTTCCATACCTGTTGATCTGTTGCTTCCTCAAAACTGGAAGGCTTAACATCATTGATGCTACTCATAAGTGTCATATAGTTCAAAAACTTCTTCTGAGGCCTTCGTTATCTAACTACACTCCTAGGATCCTCACCAGCATCCCTCAATGTTTGTAATAGCCAATGGGGTCTCTTGATAGGAGTGGAAGGGGATAACTCCCCCTCCCCACCTAAAGTATGAATTGTTGGCTACTACTCCTCGTCCTCTGTCACTACTAATGACTCCCATGATTTGTTAGATGCCAAGTTTTCCTTGAACTTAACATCACTTCTTACAAATGTATTTTGCTACCTTGGAATGAAGATCATGTAATCCTTTAAGGTCTCACTATACCCCACAAATATACCCTTATGTACTGAAGAATCCAACTTTTTACTCTTCCCCATAGGCACATGGATGGAAAATGGACAACCAAAGATCCTCAAATGACTAATCTTCAGCTTCACTCCAGAGAATAACTCCTCTAAGTCTTATCCCCCAATACCTTGTGAGGACTCTTGTTCTTCACATACATTGTTGTGTTGCATGCCTCTACCCACATGAACATAGGCAACTCCTGGTCATGTATCATAGCCCTAGAAAAATTGACGATGGACTGATTCTTTCTCTCTGCAACCCCAATCTATTGAAGGTTGTATGAGATTGTCAGCTGCATATTGATCCATGTCTCCTTGTAGAAATCCTTGAAATCATTTGAGGTGTACTCTCCCTCATTATCCAACCTAAATACCTTGATCTTCTTACATGTTTGGTTCTCTAACTGAGATCTAAACTCCTAAAACCGATTGAAGACCTCATCCTTGGTCTTCATAAAGAATATCCATTTTTTCCTAGAAAAATTATCAATAAACATCACATAGTATGACGATCCATCTAATCATACTATTGGCATTGGCCCACTCACATGTAAATGGATAAGATCCAACATCCCATTGGACCTACTCTCGTTTCTAGGTAAATAATCCTTGGAATCCTTTCCAAGTGCACACCCTTTACACACTCCCAACTGCACAATTATGAACTCTGGAAGACCTGTAACAATCCCCCTCAGAATCGACAATTCCCTGTAGTGTAGGTGTCCCAACCTCATGTGCCACAACTCACATAGTTTTTCAATTTCATGTACCAAAGCATGAACATGCTTTCCCTGCAACCTATGCAAAGTGCCTTCTCTAACCCCAATGACCACATCGTTGTCCGAGATAGCTTTGTCTATACGTAAGACTACCTTCCCTCTCTGAAAAGTAATGGAAAAACCCATTTCCTCCATAGTTGAGACTGAAAGAAAATTTTTCTTCAATCTTGGTACATAAATCACATCCTGGGCATCCAACAAACCCCCTAACTCAAGTTGGAACTTAATTTTTCCCTCTCCCTTCACTACATACCTAGCATCACCACCAATCTCAACATGAACATATGATTCCCTCTCCATAAGACTACTAAATATCTCTCATGTCTCTTTCATATGACGTGATGCACCACTATCCAAGAACCAAGAACTCCTTGCAGTTGTGTTGGTAGAAAGGAAATAAATCAGTGAGTAATCCTTCTCAAATTTCACCGCAAACTCATCAAGCTACTTCTTTGTTGATGATGTTTTCTGCATATTTCCATTACCCTTCTTCTTCTTCTTCAAACATTGAGATGCATAATGTCCATTCTTATGACATGAGAAATACTTGATTTTACTCAATTCCTTATTCTTTCCTGGTTGTGATGAACCTGCATCATTGTTACCCTTATTGCTAGAACCCTTTCCTTTTCCCTTCCTTGTCTTACTGACAAGAGAAAAGTTATCTTTACTAACTCTTTGCTTGTTTCTCTTAGACTCCTCCCAAGTCTCTTTCTAGATGCAATCATCCCAAAGTCTCTGTCGATTTGGTAGATGCTCCCTAGAGAAAACTCCCTTGGAAAATGGTTCCCATGACATGGGAAGACCATTCAATGCCACATTAATGAGATCGGTGTCCTATGTCTTCTCTCGTATGGCTGCAAGATGATCATGCACCTGTGTGATACTCATGAGATAGATGGTAACATTATCAAATCTAGACATTTGCATCGATCTGAATTTATTCCTTAAGACCATCCTCCTATTCATGTATGTGCTCTGGAATAACCCTACCAAGGACTCAAACATCTATTTGCTTGTCTTATTCTCGGATAAGTGAGGAATTAGATGATCCTTCACCAAATCCAAGATTACCCTATGTGCTTTGATCTCCTTCTTGTTGTGAGTTTCCAAAGTTGGTGGATCTGTCGGTGGTGTAATAACTTTGTCTACTAACTCCCAAAGATATTACTCCTTAAACACAAAAGTTACTTTTGCTTTCCAAGAGACGAAATTGGATGCTCCATCCAATCTATCTTCAACTATTAATGGTATTGTATCCATCCCTTAGACCTGATAACCTGCTATTGAAAACTCCCCCTGTATTGATATGTACATACTTGTATGTGACTGTCACCACTAGATCATGTGTATGTACGTGATTGTGATCATTGAAACCCAAGTATTTACATGACTATGACCACTGAAACCCATGTATACACAACTATTCTTAAAGCCTCCTGCGTATGTACATGATTGTTCTTTTTGTGAACCACGTACACCTCTCTACACCTGCAAAAACAAGTTTTACCTCTATATGGTTGTTTACCAAAAATTTGTCCTTCGATTTCCGCCTACTAGTTATGGATCTGCTATAGATCTGAGATTTGTCTTCCCCTCAGAGAACCCACTTCGATACCATGTTTATTTTACCACTTCAACCCAACACCTAAAAGTTATCTCAAAATAAAATCACTTTATCTACTAAAAGAACAGCTGAGTAATCAACTAAACATGCAGTGGAAGCATAAACTAGGAAACCAAAAATCTCACACACAAGACACCGATATTTTTGGTTATAAACCAATGGAAAAACCTCGAAGGGAAAACCAGTTATGAGAATGATTTTATTATGCTAAAATAAAGGCTCCCGTAATAGGGATAATGGTGCACTAAGAGAAATACAACTACAAACAAACCTGGAAAATTCTAACATGTTGTACAAACCAGAATTGCACGCTATTCTAGGTGTATGTGACTTTGCTTCAGCAAACCCGTGTATGTATGTGATTGTCTCCACTAAAAACCACATACATGTACGGAAGGACTATATGGAAATCTCCCTACGACGTGACACTCTCATGTGACTTCCTCTGAATAAAATTTGATCTACCTTTGTTCTCACTTCTCCTTGACTTGATCTCTAGATGGAAGTCCTTCTCCACCTATCCAAGATCTTGAATCGTAGTCCTTCATGATTGAATACTCTATGTCAACTCCCTCAACACCTATCAAGTCAGAAGTTTCTTCTTCATTCACCCTAGCCTTCCTTTTATAATCGTGAGTTATAATCTATTTCTAATATCCAAAGTGATTGACGGATGAGATTACTTCTCTCACTCACTTGCGATTTAGAAACATGCTAATTAGTTTTATCAGTTTCCTTAAATCATTCGATTAATTAATTACATAATTAATTAATAAAAGTAATTTAATTTAATCATTCCTTTAATTAAATTAAATTCAAGAGTAGAAGGCTTTAGACGATTTCCACATGTCTAGACACATAGACCTATGCGGAAATACATGTCTGATGTTACCACTGGCATTAATAGAAATTACCCCCACTAATGCCTCAAGGAAATCCAAATTAGATAATAAAAATGATGAAGCATGTGGATCAATCAAGATGTCCATCCCTAGTTATTTATGATTTCACCTTCAAGGAATTGATGACCCACCTGAAGCTTGGAAACATTTGGACACCATATTTGGTAAACACAATGACATTCAATCCCACCATCTTGAAAACCAATCACTTTCTTTAAATTCTAATGATTTAGCTTGCATTGAAGATTATTTATCCAAGTTCAAAGCACTCAAACTTTTACTTGAAGGCTATAAAATAGAAATAAAGGATGACTGATTTATATATGTTATTATTGCTAAGCTTGGTAGTGCATATTTTGTTTTTCTATCTACTTTTCACTCAACTAGAGAAGCTCTAGGGGCTACTTACAAACACCCTCTCTTGAATATTTTTGTGATTATTTGACTAGAGAAAAAGATAATCTCTTGCATCTTAGAGTAATAAACATTGCAAGTACATCTAATAAAGTCTTAGTGGCCCAAAAAAAGGATAAATCCAAGCATTCAAATAAGCAACAATAAGAAAAACAAGGGTCACAACCCCTCTTAGCTAACCTCTACTCCTCATGATGACAAAGGACCAAAATCAAAAGGTAAAAAGACTGAGAAACATTACAAATTTTGTGGGCGAGATGGTCATCT
Organism: Picea engelmannii; assembly: GCA_009831015.1. Lineage (NCBI taxonomy): Eukaryota > Viridiplantae > Streptophyta > Pinopsida > Pinales > Pinaceae > Picea > Picea engelmannii. The sequence goes on from ML797569.1 coordinate 105,821, forward strand.
AGAGTCTAAATGTTTTAAGAGGGGGATGGAGGCCTTAGAAGGAATAATGAAGAAGCACAAATTCAATCTTCATTCTTCTTCTTCTAACTCTTCTTCTCATGGACATGCACTTTTTGCTTCTGGTTTCTTCTTCGATGCAACATCTCCTTCTTCTAATGAGTGGATTATTGATTATGGAATATATTATCACATGGCTAAGGATAAAACCATTTTTTTTCTCTTAATGAATGTAACACCAAAAACAAATTTGTCGGTGATGATAGATATTTTAGTGATGTAGGGTTTGGAATAGTTCATCTAGATTATGGTCATTTTAATGATGTATTGTGTGTTCCAAGTTTCTCCTGCAACCTTCTATTAGTATATCAAATCACTCATATAGGTGAAGGTAAAATAGTAGTGTTTTCACCTCTCCAAGTTGTAATCAAGGATTTAAAAGATCATAAGCATGTTCTAGCAACTGCAATTGTCAATGATATTACCAGGTTGTATAGATTTGAAAATTTTGGGTCATTATATTTTCCATCAAGTTTTATTTGATCATAGCGAAGGCTTCAACAAACTTTCACATGAACAATTTTTTCATTAAAACTATTGCTCATTGTAGCAGTTGTGTACTCAAAATATGTGACTATTCTTCTTCTCGTTTCTTACATAGATGTGTTTGTGTCAATTGTGTTCTCGACAAACATCATCGAGACAGTTTTGACAAGCATTCCTCTTGGCGCGCTTAGACCACCTTGCAACTTGTTCATAATGATTTGTGTGGTTTGATTCCTTCTTCTTCTTTCTCTGGGTTCAAGCACTTCTTAACTTTCATTGATGACTTCTCTATATGCACTTGGGTTTATTTCATAAAACTTAAGAGTGAAGTTTTTGACAATTTTTTGGCCTACAAGGTCCTTGTAGAAAAACAATTTGTACATCAACTGCAAAAGTTAAGAATAGATAATGGTTGTGAATATGTTAACAACAAATTTATAACTTACTGCACTGCACATGGAATTCAAATGAAACATATTGTTCCATATAGAACAAAAAAAATAAAGTTGTTAAGCGAAAGAATCTCACATTAAAGGAAATGGAAAATTGTATGATCCAATCTAAGGTATTACATTTTTGGGAAAAAACCAATAATTGTGTCGATTACATGGCCAATCGCACTCCCACAAAGGCTTTAAAAAATATAACATCGGAAGAAGCATGGAGTAAAATTAAACCAGATGTGAGCCACTTCCATGTGTTTTCTAGTGAAGCATGGGTTGATTTTCATGATGAGAAGATGAAAGTATTACAACCTAAAAGTGGGAAGTGCATTTTTGTTGGAAATTGTGAAGATGTAAAAGGTTCTAGACTTATTCAACCTAATTCCAATGAAATTATTATTAAGACAGATGTTGAGTTTGATGAAAATCTCTTGACCTACAAGCTTAATTCAATGTTTGTGCCATATTTGACCTGTGAGCCATTATTTTCTTAGTCACCCATTAGAGAAGGCTTGTTTCATTTGTAGAAGGAGTTCATGGAAAAAATTCACCATGAGATGACATGATCAAATAGTTAGGAAATCCATTACTTGTAGTTGACTATGTCGAATAAGGTCGAATGGAAATCGGGTTGGTTACGTGAGTTGACTAATAATATGATAAGTTGGTTAACAAGATATTTGATGCAGTGTATAGATCAATTGATCCAAAATTCATCACAATTTCAAATGGATCACTGCTCAAGATTCCATAAGTGAAGTTCAAAAAGGTAACACCTGAATTATTCTCATTAAAGACAACATACCTCTATAAAATAACTTCCTATTGGGATGGATCAAACAACTTGTATTCTTTTAGCTCATCATAGTAACCCACTATAATACAATCATGACTCTTTCAATTCAACTTATTTTTATTATCATCTAGAATATCAAACCACACCATGCATCCAAATGTTCTAAGATATCTAACCAGGGGTTTTATTCCACTCCATTTCTCAAGAGGATTTTTACCCCACATGACCTTGGTTGAAATCATGTTCAAAAGATAGTTTCAGTAGTAGACAACCTCTGCCCAAAATTTAGTTGGCACACCTTCAGCTTGAAGCAAAAACTTTCTTATTTCATCCAAAATTTTATTCGTCCTCTCAACAAGATTATTTTCTTGAGGTGTGTAAGACATATATATCTTCCAAGAGACACCATTCTCTAACAAGTAGCTCTCAAATTCCTTGCTCGCATATTCTCCTCCACTATTAGACCTTAGAAATTTTATAGGTCAACCACATTGCTTTTCATCTAATGTCGTAAAGTCCTTGAACTTTTCAAAGATATGGTCCTTATTCATCACGAAATATACTCAAGTATACCTAGAAAAATGATCAATGATTGTTAAAAAAGACCTTACCCCCACTGATGATGGTTGATTCACTCTATAGAGGTCACCATGGATACGTTCCAATGGAGTCTTTCACTCCAATAGTTTCTCATCTCAAATGCAACATGGTTATGCTTTCCAAGAACACACACATCACAAATAACATTAGGAGGCACTACGCTTGGGAATTTGTTAACGATGTTAAAATATCTTCTGAGCCATACCATTCTTCTCCCTCCACGTTCAACTCTAGTATCTTAGATAAAACCCAAGGTTGGTCATACTTCTCTTGTATACTGGCACACAGTGTTTTGACTCGAAAGTATGCATTAGCAAGCTCTTTCCATGTTGAAACTTCGAAAAATTTCACATATTGGTTAGTTGAAAGTTCATGATCTTCTCTTAATTGTGCACAAAGGTCAACCAACATTTGTACATCTTGGCATTGATCAACCAGATCCTTGCAAAACTTCTTATCTTCTATGACACTTTCCTTCAATATTTGGGAGAATTCCTCACACTGTTTTGGTTCTTCATCCTCAACAAGTCGAGCACTCATCAATGAATTGTCTTCATGAGGATGAATACCCCCAATGGAATTATGTTTTCGGGAATTGTGTGATTCCCTAAGGTTTCTTATAAAAAATCCGGGAAGAAATTTTCCTTTTTAAGGGATATTGTGTGTTCTTGAAGAGTGTCATAATAGGTCTGAGATTGTGAGTTCTCAAACTCAAGAAATTTTCTAATGAGGTATATGAGAGAAGATATGGATTTTGGTTTGAAATTTTATTTGATGCAATCTTGGACATCAAGTGATAGGGAGACTACAAACCGTTGTATATGTACATCTTCATGTTTCCCCATACCATATATGTATTTCAATAACTTTACAACATGATTAACAACCAATCCTTACAATTTTGGAAAGTTCTTTGACCATCCATCCTTATACTTGTTTGGGTATCCAGGGATCCTTTCAAAATCAATACAAGGAAAACATTCCTGAAAATCCATAATTCCGTTACTTGGGAGACGAAAACCTCAAAATGTATTAGTGGAGTCGCCAGATGATCTTTCTAGGATAATCAAAGGAAGGTGAGGGAACTATACCCTCAATGGAGTCTCTAGATAAACTTGTAAGATAAGGGATTTGGGAGAAATTTTACCAAAGATATGTCGTTGAGGAGAATGACTCAATCCTCCCCGGCAACTGTGCCAAAATGTGATCACGGGATTTGTACTTGTGCAAATCCCCACCACAAGTCCCCAAGTCTTGCATAACTATAAAACATCCTACCACTATCACCTTAGTAACAATTTCCCTTTATTTAGTGATGGAAGAGGTCCACCACAAGGGAGGCCTCCTTGGTGACCTCAAGGGATCAAAGTAGCAAGTATAGTAGCCAAGCCTATCGCCCCCTCTCTTGATCACTGAAAGATAAGGTATAGGTCAAGGTAATAGAAGAGGTATGAAGTTGTTTGAGTACCTGCCTGGAACAAGAATACCATATAGAATTTGTATGATTATTTCCAAGTCCAAACATGTAATTAATACCTCTTTAGGACACTAGACATGAAAATTTGTTATCGTGGTTATGAAGTTGTGGGAATGAATAGTGGTACAACAACAGTGAATAAATTGTAATTGTAGCAACAATTATTGATCGGAAATGCAACAATTGATAAGCAAAACTTAGCACAAATCCACTAGAGTAGTACCCAGATATTAAATGTAATTTCCAAATGAGTTAGGCCACCAACAAATGAGTGTATGCAGAAAATTAAAGAGTTATCAGGTGGTTGTAGCTAACTTTTGTAACAACAACAAGTTTATTAGCTTATTAGTCAATGTTAGTGTTAGTGAAGTCAGTAGAGAGCTTAAGAGAGTTGAAAGAGAGTATTTTTTAATCAATTTCACCACAAGAGAGTTATGAAACCAATGCCTTATGGATATGGAGAATTCATAACAACAAATGCAATAATTCTTGAAGATTAAACTAGTAGAAACCAAGAGGTAGGGTTTAAACTCTAAGGTGCTAACACATCCGGGCCTTAGGGTTTAAACCTTAAAGAGAAGGATTGCTATAGTGCAAGAACATTTGGGTTATAACAACATTTTCTCCCTATTAATGCTTCAAATAGGTTAAAATCAAATGTATAGGGATAAAATCGTCAAGTTCTAGCACTTTAGGGCTTTATGAGTCTAACTCTGGCGAGGATTCCTTCACAAATTTTGGACAAAATTAACCTTGTGAGAGGAGGAAGCACTTATGATCCTCTATTAGGTTTTCACCAAGAAATATGTTTAGCATGAAAAAGTGAATTTACCATGAAACATAAATAACATGAAATGAAATTGCAGAAAATTTACTTACTTCACCAAGAAACCATGATATAAAACCCTAATTGCATAAAATTCCCTCCAAAATCAGCAAAAGCATCCACAATTTGACCCTCCAAGCATATCACATGGGTCTAGAAGAGATAGATAGCCCAAGAGGGGAAAAAATTTAGAAGTTACTCTCACAAAGGTGAGAAGTGATGGTGAAAAATGAAATGTAAGGGTGGCTTATTTATATGAGGCCACCCTAAACCAATTTTTCGCATAATTTTGTCAACTACAAAATAGAAGAGGGTTGACCCCTTAATTTGCCTCTACAATATGCCAAAAATGAAAAATACATGAAATAAAACCCTAAAAGGGTGATGCCATATGTTAGAAAGGTGATGTCATGTTCAAGTGAGAGACGTCAAGGCTCAAAGAGTGAATCGTTAGGACTTCAAGGGCTATGTCTCATGCCTCTAATGCTCAAGAGTGTAACGCATGGAGTCTCCTCAGCCAAAACCATATCCATTCATCTTTGGAACTATGAAATACATCAAACCTTATCCACAAAGGATGACATCAAGGCTAGAGGGTAACGTCATAGGCCTTCAAAGACCACATCCAAGTGTAATAAGGATGTAATCTCATTCTCAAGTGTCGTCAAAGTGCGTCCAAAGGAAACGTCCTCCATCATTTGTGCACAAAGGCTTCAGGTGCTCTGTCCATCCTGTGGGATTTCATCCCATGTATGTGACATAATGACCTGGCAGCATGCACAAAACCAAGCCCAATTGTCCATCGTCCAAGGTTCCAAGGATGTGAGGGCCACTATCTGAGGGTGTTGAGTCATCAGATGACTCATTTCTCTCCATCACACATGCCAAAGTCCTACAATAAGTCACAACATCTCGAGCACAACCCAATATGTCCCTCAAAGAACCATGTCAAGGCCATTCAAAACAAAGCAAAATATAAGACAAAGTAAACCAATTTTCATAAGACATGTTAATCCTTAAATCATGCAAATTAATTTATGCCTAAGATACAATCCATGTAAACAATTCACCCTAGTATCCCCTTCAAGTATCACCCAAGCCCAAGACCTTGTGAGAGTTACCAAGTTTAAGTATGGGAGGGCCTTCATCCAGCCCTATTAGGTGTGCCACCTATATAGGAAATAAATAACTCGGGTAGAGGGATAGGTCCTCAGAGTGACAAGGGAAAGTAAAAACCCATCAAGAGTAAGTGTCAAGATGTTATGGATTAGGGATTCCTTCATGGATTATGGTGTCCATCTCAATGAGTGATTTTGTTGAGGTTTTGCTTTCTCTTGAGTTACCCAATATTTGCATGCCACTTTTTTCCAAACCCCTTTATTAGCCATATTTCCAATCCCTGCCTTCATTTATAATTTGAAAATTTGAGGGGCCCCCTTTATCGGTTTCCAAGCTTTAGCATTACTTTTTTGGGACCGGGGTGAGCATTGAATGAGTAGAGCTCAAGTTGGACCAGATTCTGGTGGTCCTAATTGTTGGTTTACTGAGAGGGGGGGTGAATCAATAATAGAGCAATATAATCCTTTTTAACCGTATAATGCAAGTGTTATATCAATGTAGCATTATCATCCAATATTTGCAGAGTAAATAAACTATGAACAAATGAACAATCATACAAATACACAATACACCAGTGTTTTTACGTGGAAACCCAAAGCGGGAGAAAACCATGGAATTCTTTTTCTTATATGTCTTGAAGAATTACATTCATTGGAAGCACCAACTTCCTTTGTTTTCCAGCCGCAACTGGAAGGAGGATCCAACCCCCTAGTTTCTCAAGCTACAACCTGAGGGAAGATCCAACTCCCCAATTCTCTGGCTAGAACTAGAAGGAGGCTACAACCCCCCATGTTCTCTGGCTACAACCGGAAGGTGTCTACAACCACCTGTCCTTGCCTCGTCCAACCGCCCTGAAGTAGAAGTAGAATGATGGAACCATTGTCACACTATCACTGTGAGATATACCACTGTACAACTGTATCAACCTGTACCATTGACCTACAGCCAACCTGTACAATGGCCATGTAATCAATTTGTACCTAAACTGAACATGTATCAACAAAATACAATAGATATGTGACCTGTATTTCTACAACCTGTGTATGTACGCACCCTATATGTGCAACAACCTGCATATGCACGCGATCTTTCTGTTATGCAGCCTGCGTATGCCATCTAAAACTAGGGATACACTACCTGTAGTTCTACAACATATGTATGTAAACACCCTGTCTATAAAACAACCTACATATGTACATGTCTTGTCTATTATGCAGCCTGTGTATACCTTCTGAAAACTAGGGTTTTCTTTTTCTAAAAACTTCTGACCCTCTACAACTTCTTTCACATAGATATGCAACCTGTCATTGTATACAGACTGTAATTGTATCCTATGCATTCATCCTCATACATAACCTTTACCCAAAGCATATATATCTCTCTCTAGTCATGTGCCATATAGGTGTGTGTAATCATGAACAATTATAATAACCCTCACATAATCTAGTCATCAAACCCTTACTAATATTCAGCCTCTCAATACATCAACCACTTCACAAATACAAGCTGTCAACCATGTACCACAAAAACCCTTATCCATATGCCAAGAAATACAAGATGTGCCTCAACAAGAAGTATCAATGACAAATATAATAGCACTGTATTTTTGTAGATCTGACTTATACAGAAGATCCCATGCAGCCACTAGTCTCTCTAGGGAGAATTCTCAAATATCCATAACCATTTCTCATGCATACATCAAAATCCAACTATTCATAGAAATAAGACATACCTTTTGAACCAATGGATAGATATTATGTATCTGAGCACTGTAGACCTTCCTGAGAGCTTGATCTCAGAATCTATAACTTTTGCATCTTCATCTTTTCAAGTTTACATGGCTTTACCAACATGTACTCACCCTAATACTCTACCAACCCGCGTATGTACGCACCCTAATACACTGTCATCTCGCATACGCTTCAGTATGTACGCACCCTAATACACTGTCAGCCCGCGTATGCCTCACAAATTAGGGTTTTTTAGTAATCGTTGTAATTCTGAAACTTTCACCGTAAACCCTTCGTACTACCTCAGACTTTGTCAACTTCATATGTGTCAATGAGTACTTGCAATAAGCCTTACACAACAAAAGATATTCAATGTGTTCAAGTGTAATTAAATGAGAGAGCCTTGCCTCTTATTTATACTTTCATGTAGCATCCCACTTTCCTTATTTTAGGGAGTTCTCCATTAACTTTATTATTTAAATAATTTCTTTTGCAAAGACTTTTACTTTTGGGGGCTTATAGATGACTCATGAGGGCCCTCCAACTTCACATGGCCATAACTCTCTAACAGTGAGGATTTATGTGGCATTCCACATACCACCGAAAATGGCATGACATGTACTATCCATATAGAATAGTCTTACCTACAAATATATCAAAATTCATACCATTATCCATCAAACAAACTTGGGTTCATTACCCAAACCATGTGCTACCGGAATTCGCTACCAGAATTTCTTCAAGGGTTGACATAAATGACAACCAACCCAATTAATCAACAATATCCCCCTTTGGCATTGATGTCAACACTCTGATGCAATACTGAAATCATATCACTCATGCTCCCCCTGGAACCATGCCTCTGTCCTCTGCATCTATGTGACCAATGCTCCCCCTAGAACCATGCCTCTATCCTCTGCATCTGATAAATCTCTCCCCCTTTTTCATCAATGGAAAATGTATCTTTCCATCTGGGGCTGCTCCCCCCAAATTACTCATATGATCTCCCAACCTGAACTGTCCTCTTTATGGTGCTTCCTCGTTTACATCTAAGACATATAAGATAAGCATTCAAAAACATTCATTTTGGAGTAGAAATAACTCCAAGTCTTTGGCAAAGATACTCGAAGGCTTCCCGTGGAAGTGGTTTTGTAAATATGTATGCCACTTGTTCTTTTGTGCCCACATATTCAACTCTAATGTTCTTTTTTTCACCTCGTTCCCGTAGAAAGTGATACTTGATTGGAATGTGATTCATCTTGGAGTGCATCATCGAATTCTTTGAGATATTGATGGCGCTTGTATTATCATAACAGATTGGAATGGGCTCATCATACTCAACTTGTATATCTGTCAGAGTTTGTTTCATCCATATAACATGTGTACAACATGTTGTTGCTGTAGTATATTCTTCCTCGACTGTAGATAAAGATACTGATGATTTTTTCTTGCTTAGCCATGATACTAAACACTCACCCAAGTAGAACATTGCTCCATTGGTGCTTTAACGAGCATTAATGCAACCTTATCAATCTGCATCTATGTAGGCAATAAGTGATAGATCCTTTCCTTTTGGATACCATAATACAAACTCTTTTGTTCCTTTGAGATATCTGAAAATCTTCTTCACTGCTAATATATGTGATTCATTTGGTCTTGCTTGAAATAGTGCCACATGTAAAAATGCATACATAACATCTAGTATGGATGTTGTCACATATAGTAGGCTACCAATAATTGACCTATATTGCCTCTGATCTGTAGACTTTGAATCATCATCTTTTCTCAACTTACAACTGGTTTGCATGGGAGAGGAACTGGATGAGGAGTCTTCAGGCCTCTTCCTGGACATTCTTCTATCAGCAGTGTTCCTGAGTCGGTCAATAGCCAATATGTTAGATTCTACCTCCACGACTGCATCCTGCATGTGGGCCAGAGTAGTGGCTCGTCTTTCCCTCAACAGGAGGCAAAAATTGAGATCAAAGGCGCTAGCATAAGTGATCTTTGCAGAGGCTTCGGAGGGTTTTATCTCAGCAGGGATTTTATTGTACATTTTATTGAATCTCTTGGAGAAGTCAGAGACAGACTCTCCTTCTTTTCTCTTTAAGGACCCAAACTTCGTCATGTAATACATGAAGTCTTTTTTATCTCCCCATTGTCTCAGAAAGGCATTATCCAAAGCTTCAATCCCATCAATAGATCCAGGAGGTCGGGCCTTAAACCATTTCCTAGCCTTGCCTTGAAGACTATGGACAAAAATCCTCATCCATACGTCTGCATGCATGATAACATTATCATCCGTAAAACTATAAAAGGATTCTAGGTGTTCTTCTACAGTTATGTCCCCCTCGCCTGTAAACTTGGGCATGTGCTTGAGGTAACCATCTTCTGGGAGGGCATTGAGAGGAAGGGGTAACAAAAGGGGAGCATACCTAGTGGCTATAACAGCCTCCATGTTGGTCATAGGGGGATTTTCTCCTGCCATGGGGATATTACATGGAGGAGAAATCGGAGGAGAAGGAGCCCAAAAAGGGGATACTGGGGATGAGCTCCTAAGTGGAATGGGGAACAATAGGGGATTTAGGGAGAAGGCTGATGGGCTTAAGTCGGCAGATGCTTCTCTTTGTGCAGAAGAGACAATAATAACAAGAGGAGGAGTGGTAAAGCTAGGAGTGGGGAAATCTTCTGTGGTCCTGGGTCTATGCCAAGGTACAGCTTCAGGGGAGAGGGGAGTGACAAGGGTTTCTCCCTCCAATCCCAGACTAGGGGGGGGGG
>ML797569.1:135871-165603 GCA_009831015.1 Picea engelmannii
AGCTATTCAAACTGTATTCTGTAGGTTTGAAGCTTTGCATCCTTTACCTTCTCATTACCTTCATAATTGTTAATGAGTTTGTCCCACATTTCTTTGGCAGTTCCTAGATGCATAACTTTTACGAATTCTGCTTCTGCAAGCCCGCTCAAGATAGCATTCATAGCCTTAGCGTTGAAGCTAAATTATAGTTTGTCATCCTTATTAGCTAGCACAACTAGATTTACATAACCAGTCTCTACCACATCCTAGACTTCTGCACCTAAATCCATTATGTAGGTTCTCATTCTAACTTTCCAGAAGGCAAAGTTTGTTCCATTGAATAGAGGGGCCTTATTGGTTGAATTTCTTTCATGGCTTGACATGTTTAAGCTCTAGGATCTACCCTTATATAAAAAGGGGCCGTCTCTGATACCAATTGTTGGACAACTGAGAGGGGGGGGGTGAATCAGTTGTTTTCGTGCTTAAACAATTATGGTTCTTTTAAACTCTTTGTAGAGACACTGAATGATAATCACAATAATGCAGGGAAATAAACAATGGCACTTTCAGCATCATTCACATATATGAGAAACACAGAGACAGATATTTCCCGAGGAAACCCATGCAGGGTAAAAACCTCTTTTATTTTATATGATAAGTAATGGTTACATTCTCTACAGTATCATACATATGAGCACCAACTCATAATGAGGCTACAACCTCAGCTTTGCAAGTTGCAACTTGCTGAGAGCACCAACTCTCTGTTTTCTCTAGCACCAACTAGAAGGAAGCACCGACTCCCTGGTTTCTCTAGAACCAACTAGAAGGAAGCACCAACTCCCTTGTTTTTCTAGCACCAACTCCCTGTGTTCAAGCACCCACTTGAACCTATGAGGACAACAGTCCTCCCTAGCACCTCCCAACCACCCTGAAATATAAATCTTTGCTTCTGAAACTTATTACAGTGATATAATTTTCAACAATGGCTTACCCGACTTATCAATGTTCTGCTGCATCTCATTGCTCTTTCTACCACACTGCCTTTCTACACATCTCACTTGCGTTTTCTGTTCTTCTGTGATTTATCCTTTGTGCGCCATGTCCATTCACTGCACAGTTCCTCTTCAAATCAATTCAGCTGCTGCACAATCTTCCTTCTTCACGCATGAATCACTTTCCACATCAACAAACACCACCACTCGAACAACAACAGCAACAACAACCCCATCTCTTCTCTGTACTGTGTATTTATAGCTTCTGTGCACCTTGTGCATGCAATGTTTGCAATGCCTCTGCATGTTGACTCTGCGCCATTATCCTCCACCTCTCGAGTGCTTTGTCTGATCATCATCGTGACTCTTCAGCTTCTCTGGTGGTTCGCCCCGCCTGTACAGCATCACTGTATGTTATACTGAGATTCCTCAGTCTCTCTGGCAGTTTAAGACTCTTCGTCTTCTCTGAGACAGTCGAACTCTTGATCTTCATCAACCCTGATCGATGGTTCATGATCTTGGTGAATCAACGGTCCTGATCTCATCGTGATCTCGCATCTTTTTGTTCCTTCGTTGGATATTTTCGTCACTCCAAGTCGCGATAGGCGAGACTCAGAGATGGAGATTAGATCAACGGTCCACATCTTTTGGTGTATTGACGGTCAGGATCTTATCGTGATCTCGCATCTCGTTGTTCCTTCATTGGAGATTCTCGTCACTTCAAGTCGCGATAGGAGAAACTCCGAGATGGAGATTTATGGTGCTCTGATCTTTCGCCACGCATCCTCTTGATCCAACGGTCCTCGATTAAATTGCGATCTCGCATCTCGTAAATCTGGAGATGAATCATCTCGACTCTCCAAGTCACGATTCGCGAAACTCCGAGATGGAGCTGAGATCAACGGTCCACGATCTCGATGATTCTACGGTCCAGATCTCATCGTGAGCTCGCATCTCGCGATTCCTTTGACTTTCCAGTCAGCGACATGACGATCTTTTTCCACGTGTCCTCTTGATCCAATGGTCCACGATTAACTTGCTATCTCGCATCTCGTGAATCTGGAGATGAATCATATCGACTCTCCAAGTTGTGATCTGCGAAACTCTGAGAGGTGTCCATCTGCTAACATCACAAGTGGATTGACACGTGTTGAATACTACCACGTGTCACTCTGATTCGTGACTTACATGTGCCTGAAATGTTGAATCAGTATGACACTTGTCGTTACTTGATTGTGCCATGTGTCCCTAGCTGACGTGGTCTGTTGTCATGAGTTGGGTCGACGGTCTAGATCACATCTTGATCTGACGGTTCAGGTTCAGTCGGGATTTCACACATCGCGAAATCGGGGTTCTTGAGGTCAAGTGATTTTGTCATTTCAAATTCCCGATCCCCGATTCTCCATGCAGAGGATCAACGGTCCAGATTCAACCTTAATCCGATGGCTTAGATTACATCGCAATTTCACATATTGCGAAATCGACATTCCTGATGTCAAGTGACTTTGTCATTTCAAAGTCCCGATCCCCGATACTCCATGAACAAAATCAACAGTCCAGATCTCATTCTCGGTTCAATGGCTGCGATTGCATCGCGATATCGCATATCGCGAAATCAGCATTCTTGTTGTCAATGTTCTTTGAACACTTCAACTCACGATCCTCGAAACTCCGACAGAGAGTCGGATCAATAGTCCACATAACCCCTTGGGATGGACGGTCCTCCTACTTTCGGGATTTTGTGAGCCCATTTTCTCCTTGCACTTTAAACACCGTGCAGGTTTTCCCCGATCCAACGGTGGTTGGATCCTGCACTCAGATCTAACACCTGAGATCTATTCTCCTCTTTCGCGCGTGCTCTTCTTGATTTTATTCATATCTGATGGCCCTCATGCTGTAGGGAATTTAGGATGGGATCCAACAATCAGCAACGCTTCTCCTCCAAGCTTACAAATCCCTTTTACTTGGAAGAATTTTGACTCTGCGCTAATTCCTCCTGAGCCTACATTGTTCTTGTTTGTCCATCGATGCACACTCTAATCCTGCCATCTTCATTGCTGTACTTGCCAGCGTTTCCTTCGATCATTTGATCTTCCTGGAATTATCTTCTATTTGCCTATTGATCATCGGTGTTGTACTCAACCCATCATTATTGTTGTACTTTCCATCAATGACAAGCTTATGCTTCCTGTAAAACATTTGCCAACAGAGCAGAGCCCGACGCCCATCAGTTTATGTCACGATTTGTTTATAAAAAGGGGTGATCGAATGGAAGTTAACTCAAAACAATGTTGTTATAACTCCGAAATTAGGCCAGGCATGCATGGGCAAGTGAGGTATTAGATAAACTTCAGACAGTGAGTTGTAGTAAGGGTGAGTAGGGGGAAGACTTGTATATGAGAACTGCAAAGGTCTGTCGTAAACATCAGGTTTCTAACAGACTGTAGAATAAAACATATAAACGCAAGATTTTCTTACATTCAAACGCAGAAAACCGGAGAATACAATAATGCAACAATAAATACTTTATCGTAACATAATTGCAATAATTCATGTGAATCAGTCAATCATGAACTCCCTCAGTATGAGATGAAAACTAGATGGGATAAGAAAACTGTCTGTCATTAAACAAGAAATCTTACATACAGATGCATAACCAGAGAACTAGAGTGTCTGTTAAAACTTTACAATCGGGAGATTCACTCTACCATCAATGATTACCAAAATGGTGAAAACCCCTACATATACTCAAAACAACAACAACAACAAAATCAAGACACTGCACTAAAATCATTGTGTCTGCATGGCTTCTGGTAGCCAGCCCATACAGACTTAGGGCGATCGTGCACCTATGACAGACGCCATCAGATTTCAGACTGTCCTTCTGTAGGTGACTTAACATGAATTAGTCCTTTGCCGGACCTTCCTTTTATGGTGAAGTTGATGTTCAACCACCAGCAACTGCTACAATAACTTCTTTTTTGGATTGGGGATGGCCTCGGTCAATTTTGTCTTCTGTGGCGGTCTCCTAATGGTGCCACCTAGACCAGTCGAACGGTCTCTCATTGGATGCTACTTCACTGGACTGCTGTGAGGGACCCCTACGGTGGATTTGGATGAGGGTATGATGGAGGTGATGGTAGATGAACGGAAGTGGTGACATCGGATGAGGAATACCACGGGGTATGGACAGAACATAGGTGGGAACAGCATGGAGCGTCGAGGGACAAGTGGATTGTGGAAGGTGTTGAGGTGGAGGTGACTGGGGGGGGAGACACATGGCAGAAGGTGAGAGGATGATGAGGCAGGAAGGGGCCATGCAGATGGACGTGGTTGAATACGTGGGCTTGACACCTAGGAGAGCGGAGGGCAAATTTCCGAGCAACTTGGAAGGGAAAAGGTCAGGTGTCAGAAGGCAAGAAGGGGGCGAAGAGGAAAGGGATATATCATGAGGGTGAGTGGATAGACAGATGTCAGCAGAAGAGGGGGGGACATGACGAGAGGTGACCCCACATTGATTAAAGGTAGAACGACTGAGAAGGGTTGGAATCACCTGAGCGACATTGATCCAGGTGCTTTGATCTCAGCCATTGGGAAGGTGCACGCCCGATTTTGGACCCCCCCCCCCCTTATTAAAGGTAGAAAGGCAAAGGGGGTCCATAATTTCCTGTACGTCGTTGATCTGGGCACTTTGATCAAGGCCGTTGGGAAGGTGCATGCCTGATTCTGGACCCCCCCCTTATTAAAGGTAGAAAGGCAAGGGGGTCTGGAATCAGATGTTGACCGTGGATCTGGGCGCGCGGATCTCTGTCGCCTAGATCTTCTTGCTGATTATCCATAGGCGCATTTGCGCCCCAAACTTAGGGTAAGTGGGTTTTCACCCACTTCTTCACACTCTCCTCCTTCCTTACAATAAATGTCACTAACAAAAGTGTCATCGACGAGAGAACTGCAAGCCTCTTCGTCGACTGCTCTCGGAGCCGGATCATCACGACCCTCAGCAGAAAAGAGAACTAAGCACAAAGACGACCTAGAAAATGCGAAGTTGATTCCAACCGTATTTCCTAATTACATCATGCCTCTGTTTGGTGTGGTGAATCATGATAGTGTGCCAAGAGATTTTGAGTACACCATGGTCACTGCGTACCTCCCGAAAGGGATACGCACAATTCAAGCAGAGCAAGATAAGATCACAGCATTGAAGTTCAGCGACTTCAACCTCAGAGATCACAAGATCTATGGTATGCTTTCCCCATACAAGTACCCAACCATAAAAAAGGGGAAGAATTCAAATATCATCCCTCAGTCGTGGACGATGATTCTCACGTAGTCCACCCTGCTGAATGTCATGAAGATCCCACACTTCGGAAGACACCAGGAAGTAAACGCATGTGTCAAGCAGTTATTGTCGTGTTACCATGGTGGCTACTTATGGCTAGACCGTCCTATTACAGTTGACCCAATGTTGATCCATAGGATCGCGGGATTGAGTATGCAAGGACCCAACCCGCAGGACTTCTACCCAGGAAAGGCCACAGATCGTGCGCTAGCACAAAAGATCAAGGATACATATGGCAATGTTGAGAAGGGAACAAGAGGCTACAAGGTAGCTTCCATCAAGAGTGGCACAATGTGCCTAGCATGTCAATTGATAGATGGAAAGTGATTAAGGAAGAACTGACCTACATAGGTCACCGGATTTGGCATTGACCTTGCAGGGAAGTGCGTGGAAGGCCTACATATTAACTGGGCAAAGTACCTTGTTAACTAGTTGGAACTAAACTGTCGAGAAGCACAGGATCAGGGTTATGAATTTCATTTCAGTTGGCTCTTGATCCTTATTGCATTTGTTTCCTGGGATATGTCGGAAGGTGTGACCTTCCCAAACATAGAGCCATTTGAACCACTTGTTGCAAAGTTCACTACCCTTTGGTATTCAAGTGATATGAAAAAACAGTGGCAGTCGAATGATGTGTTTCATACATATTACCTCCAACTAAAGAGAGCCATCAAAGTTGAGCCTCGCATGAATTTGAACACCTTACAAAGGTTCTGACCCTTGATGAAGTTCAGCGCAGATCGACACTTCATCTACATTACAGTGCGAGCAGATGAACATAAAGAGAAGCTCCAGTCATATTATAAACTTACAGAAGAAGACCTTGAGGAGATCACTAAGGAATGGTCTACTGACCTCCTTATCCCTGCCAACCCTATAGAGATATTTGATCTTGATAGCTTAGAGGACACTCATAAAGAATAGAATACACCCAAGAAGACTGAGGAGGTCCAAAATTTAAGCAACACCTCAGGAAATACTGCTTCAGTGTAACCTGACCGAGGGGGTGATGACGAAGTAGAAGCTAAATAGAATCCAGGCGAAGAAACATCACCCAGAGATTAGGTTGACCCCTTGAAGAAGAGGAAGGTTTCCCCCCCAAAACCTTCTTCTTGGAAGAAATAGAAAGACACCATGACCAAGATGCAGACTGTCCTCACCTCCAATGATTTTGACTTCATCATAGCAACCCTGAACGACACTTCACTGGAAATAGTAGAGAAACAAGAAGCCAAGAAGGAAGAAATGTATGATAGAATTCAAGTCAAACTCTAAGGCGTACAGAAGAACCTTGAGTCCAGCCGTACAGTCTCCACTACGCCCCTACCATTGAGAGAACCAAAGTTGGGAGATGAGCCAGCCCAACTCCACACATGAGTTGATACAGTCGAAGCTCACCTGCGATGAGCACAAGAAGAAACAGAACAAGCCACCCAGGCCTTGAAGAAAGTGCAAGGAATACTCGTAGAATAATGCAATGCTCTAGAACAGAAAAATATTGCTCTCCAAGTGAATTTCGATGAAGAAAAAGCACATATGCAGCAAGAAAAAGAATAGTTTCTCGCGAAGCAACTCGAAGTGAAAGAAGCAGTCAGCAGAGCACTTCGCTCTGTGACAATCTTAGAAATAAAGGTAGAGGAATGAGTCACACAGAAATTAGAGCAGCTCATATAAGCTATCCAGTAGCTACAACAATGCATAGCAGACTTAGAGCTCCGCACAGTGCCCGAGACTCCGCAGGATGTAAGGGATCAAATAGAAGCAACTACCCGGAGCGCAGTTGAAAGGATAAAGGCCCTTGCCATGGAATGCAAGAAGCTGAGTAATCACAGTGACCAGATGTATTAGCAACTCACTGAGAACCTAGAATTGCAAGAACTAGAGTCACAGCTCTAGGAAGCAAAGCATCAAGAAGAGACAATACAGGCACAATTGAAGCCCCTATCAGTTGTGGAAAGAATGAAGCGATCCCAAGAGCAACGCACCGCCCAGTAGAAAATCCACACTATTGAGAGCAGATTTATGGAAGTAACTCGGTGGCTCCAACCTGTACAATATAAGGCTTACCAATTATTCACAGAGGTCGAAGGTCGAGGAGAAGAACTCAAGCAGGTTTTCACTGCAGCTGAACAGCACCTAGAGGGACCTATCAATGACGCAGTCATCCAAGAGTTCATTGAACAGGAGGTTGTGGCACAGCAACAAGTCGAAGCATCTCAAGCCACACTCGAGGAGTTCAAAGCAGAACTACCCAGATCAGAGTGACTCATGACGAATCACAGATGAGTGTTGGGGGCCTGTTGGCCCTTGACCAAGTTTTGGGAGATCCTTGGTCAAGTTTGACCTATTTTGGGACTTCGACAGCCTGTCAAAGGTGGAGCACAAGACGAAGCAGAGATCACGGGATCTCGACCCCCTTTTTGGGTCCTTTTTGGGATTTGGGATTATGTAACGGGTATGTGAATGTCGGCCCATGGGTTTACCCATGTTTAGGCCTATTTTGTAAAGTATAAATAGATGTCTAGGCAATGTAAGGAGAGGTGCATATGCACATAAGCTTATCTGTGTGATAATTGGATAAGTGCTAGTGATTGATCTATGTGATCAAAGGATTGTAAGTGCTCTGTGCATACTGTGTGAAGCTTGCAAAGCTGAGTGCAAGTGATTGTAGAAGGCTTAGTGTTGTATCCTAGCTTGGGGAAGGATGATCTGGCGAGGTGCGTGCAGATCTCTTGTCCTATGCGGAGTAGGGTTTTGATATTTGTGCATGTAACTAATTAATAGAAGATAATAGAAAAGAAGAAGAGTTGGTGGATGTATCCCTAGGGTGGGGTTGAACCACGTATATGATGTGTTGCTCTGCTTTGTGCAATGTGTTGATGTGCTTATATGTTAATGTGCTTAGTGCTTCGCTATGGATAGATAGATATGTTAATGCTTTGTGCTTAATGATGTATATGGATGTTATATATGACTTATATACATATGCTTAGTGCCTAAATATGTTAAGACCTTGTATTTTTTTTCATGCTAAGCGTTGTTAGATGCTAGATCTAGTTGGATACTATGATGCTCTGTAATTAGGGTTTGTCTGCGTTGTTACTAAGAACTGGATATTGATGAATGTTAATTGTTAAGTGCTCCGTTAAGTATTACAATCATAGATCTATGTCCCATCTATGGTTGCAGACATCTGAGTCCTGCAACCACCCCTGCCTCTACCTCGGGTGAGACTTCATCTTCTTCACAGGTGTTGTCGAAAGGGCCAGTAGTTAGGGTTTTGTTGGTGCGTTGTTGTAGCATTGAACCCTGAGTTTGCCCATGTGCCAACAACTTGTGGCTAAAGGTTTTGCGCAGTAGGAAGGATATGATTATGAGGAAAAAAATTCTCCTACAGCTAAGTGGAATACCATATGATTAACACTTACATTGGCCACTCAAAAAGGTTGGAAAGTTCATCAAATGGATGTAAAAAGTGTTTTTCTCAACAGAGACTTACAAGAAGATGTATATATGCAACAACCACCAGGTTTTGAAATTGAAGGGCAGGAACATAAAGTCTGCAAATTAATTAAGGCTTTATATGGGTTAAATCAAGCTCCCCGAGCTTGGTATACCAAAATGGATGAATACCTTAGGGAAATTGGTTTTCAACGAAGTGAATCTGATTATACTTTGTATATTTGTCAACAGGGTCCATATCTGGTGATTCTTCTTATGTATGTAGATGATTTGATCATTACGGGAAACAATGATGATCATATTGCACAGGTGAAAAAGGAGTTACATGCAGGTTTTAAGATGACTGATTTGGGACCACTTCACTACTATATTGGAATTGAAGTATTCCAACGTCCACATCATATTTTCATTTCTCAGAGTAAATATGCAGCAAAAATTCTTCAGTGATTTAGAATGCAAGATTGCAAACCATCTCTTACCCCTATGGAGAAACACTTGAAACTTTCAAAATTTGAAGGGGGGGAGATGGTAGACAACACTACTTATAGACAATTAATTGGCAGCTTGATTTATTTGACAAACACTCTACCATATCTATCTTATGCAGTCATTATTCTTTCATGATTTATGCAGCAACCATGGGACAGCCACTGGAATGCAGCCAAAAGAGTTCTTCGATATATCCAAGGAACAAAAGATTTTGGTCTTCTTTACAAAAAGACTAAAAATTTTGTACTTGGTGGTTTTTCAGATGTCGACTTTGTTGGAAGTATTGATGATCGAGCATCAACATCAAGTTATTTAATGAACATGGGTTTAGAAACAGTGTCTTGGAGTTGTAAGAAACAAGCTACATTGGCCACTTCTTCAGTAGAAGCAGAATACATCTCAGCATAGGAAGCAACATGTGAAATTGTTTGGTTACGCAGAGTTTTGTGGGACTTGAGCATTTCTCAAACAGAAGCTACATAATTATTCATCGACATCCAGTTAGCCATTAAGATTTCCAAGAATCTAGTTTTTCATTCAAAGACAAAGCATGTGGACACCAAGTATCATCATATCAGATCACTCATTGCAAAGGATGTCATCAAGACAATTTATTGTCCTTCAAAAGATCAGATCTCTGATATTTTCACGAAACCTCTGGGCCGAATAAAATTTACTAAGTTCAGGGATGAACTTGGTATCTGTTGTAATGTATCTTTGGATCATAGGGTGTAATGTTAGATGATCCAAAATACAAATAGCATAGTTTAAAAAGTTAGAATAAAATAATTATTAATTTAGAATATTAAATTAATAATCTAGAATATTTGATTAATAAATGGAGACATTTAGAAATAGAATATTGTTGTAAAAGATATGACTCTAGAAAGGTGTTGTATCTTAGGCTCTAAATTAGGAGTATAGTTAGAAGATTGTTAAGATAGAATGTATTGTAAATTGACACTTTTTTATTTAATAAGTGATCCATAACTAGAGTTTGTTAGGACATTTAGCTTATATATAGCTCATTGCAAGAGTGTTGAGGTGTTCGGGCATAAACTCTTGCAAATTCTCATATGTAATTTATTTTCCTATTTAATAAAAGTGTGTATCTGAGGACACTTCTGCCATTAGTTGGTGTTTTGTATCCATCTACAATTGATTGCCAAATTTCAAATCCCTGTGCCTGTATATATGTCTTCATCCTTATGCTCCAAAATGCATATTTTTGTCCATCAAACTATGGTATTCCATTTTTATACATGTTGTTTCTCTCCATGATCTACCCTCAATGGTTAAATTGATTTCTAAAGGAACCTTCTCTGATACCAATTGTTGGATTACTGAGAGGGGGGGGTGAATCAGTAATAAAGCAATATAATCATTTTTACCATATAATGCAAGTGTTATATCAATGTAGCATTATCATGCAATATTTGCAGAGTAAATAAACAATGAACAATCATACACATACACAGTACACCAATGTTTTTATGTGGAAACCCAAAGCGGGAGAAAACCACAGAATTTTTTTTCTTATATGTCTTGAAGAATTACATTCATTGGAAGCACCAACTTCCTTTGTTTTCCAGTTGCAATTGGAATGAGGCTCCAACCCCCTAGTTTCTCAGGCTACAACCTGAGGGAAGATCCAACTCCCCAATTCTCTGGCTACAACCAAAAAGAGGCTACAACCCCCTATGTTCTCTGGCTATAACCAGAAGGTAGCTACAACCACTTGTCCTTGCCCCGTCCAACCGCCCTGAAGTAGAAGTAAAATGATGGAACCATTGTCACACTATCACTGTGAGATATACCATTGTACAACTGTATCAACCTGTACCACTGACTTGCATCCAACCTGTACAACTTCCTTGTAATCAATATGTACCTAAACTGAACATGTATCAAAAAAATACAACAAATACGCGACTTGTAGTTCTACAACCTCCGTATGTATGTGTCTTATCTGTGCAACAACCTGCGTATGTACGTGACTTGTATTTTATGCACCATGGGTATGCCTTCTTTAACTAGGGATACGCTACATGTAGTTATGCAACATGTGTATGTACACGCCCTATCTATACAACAGTCTGTGTATGTATGCGTCCAGTCTGTTATGTAGCCTGTGTATACCTTTTGAAAACTAGTGTTTTCTTTTTCTGAAAACTTCTGACCCTCTGCAACTTCTTTCACATAGATATGCAACATGTCATTGTATCCATACTGTAATTGTATCATGTGCATGCATCCTCATACATAACCTTTACCCAAAGCATATATATCTCTCTCTATTCATGTGCCATATAGGTGTGTGTAATCATGAACAATTATAATAACCCTCACATGATCTAGTCATAAAACCCTTACTAATATTCATCCTCTCAATACATCAACCACTTCACAAATACAAGCTCTCAACCATGTACCACAAAAACCCTTAGCCATATGCCAAGAAATACAAGATGTGCCTTAACAAGAAGTATCAATGATAAATATACTAGCACTTTATTTTTGTAGATATCACTTATACATAAGATCCCATGCAGCCACTAGTCTCTCTACGGAGAATTCTCAAATCTCCATAACCATTTCTCATGCATACAACAAAATCCAACTATTTATAGAAATAAGACATACCTTTTGAACCAATGGATAGAACTGATGTATCTGAGCACTGTAGACCTTCCTAGGAGCTTGATCTCAGAATCTAGAACCTATGCATCTTCATCTTTTCAATTTTTCATGGCTTTACCAACATGTACGCACCCTAATACACTGTCAGCCCGCGTATGTACGCACCCTAATACATTGTCAACCCGCGTACACCTCAGTATGTACGCACCCTAATAAACTATCAGCCCACATACGCCTCACAAATTAGGGTTTTTTAGTATTCATTGTAATTCTGAAAATTTCGTTGTAAACCCTTCGTACTAACTCAGACTTTCGCAACTTCAGATGTATCAATGAGTACTTGCAATAAACCTTACACAACAAAAGATATTCAATGTGTTCAAGTGTAATTAAATGAGAGAGCCTTGCCTCTTATTTATACTTTCATATAGCATCCCACTTTCCTTATTTTAGGGAGTTCTCCATTAACTTTATTATTTAAATAATTTCTTTTGCAAACACTTTGACTTTTTGGGGCTTCTTGATGACTCATGAGGGTCCTCCAACTTCACATGGCCATAAATCTCTAACCGTGAGGAGTTATGTGGCATTCCACATACCACCGAAAATGGCATGACATGTACTATCCATCTAGAATAGTCTTACCTTCAAATATATCAAAATTCATACCATTATCCATCAAACAAACTTAGGTCCATTACCCAAACCATGTGCTACCGGAATTTTCTACCGGACTTTCTTCAAGGGTTTACATCAATGAAAACCAACCCAATTAATCAACACTAATTTGTTATGTTCACTTTGTTTTTAGCATCATTTTCTTATTCTTTTATAGCAGCTGCAATCTACCTCTGAGTCGTTGGCCCCTTTCGCACGAGAGCATGGGCCATAGCCAAAGTTTAGAATATATGAAAGGCTTTATAATGGAAAATGTTAAGTATGGCTGGGAGCATAATGTTACCCTTGGGAGGGCCCCCCGATATTACCCCTTTCCCTGGGCAGTGACAACACGGGACTAGGACATATAATTTTACCACCAAGGTGAAACAAGGAAACCAAGACAATTTATTAAGCAAGTGATCCAATATATAACTTCAACCAATGATCCTTGTCCACATTCCCAATAAATTAAACACAAAACCTTGCATGAAAAAAGGACTAACCATACCTCATGGTGACGTTTGCCTACCATGCCTCATGCCCTGGGTTGCTTGAATGTGATGAGCCTTGGTTGATCTTTGTTGGGAGGAAAACTAGGGGGGTTGTTGGGATACCATTTTTGGACATGTTGATCATCATCATCATGGTGTAGATCATGTTGTCCATTGTGCACCTTGAGACATGATCTCCTCCAGTTACCCCTAGGCATGGGAGGATAACAAGCCCTAGCTATGAGTACAATCAACAATGGATCATTCTTAGGGAAGTCTCATTACTTATACAAATTATCTTTAGGGTCAATAACACCCTTAGCAACAACAACAAAGCCATTGTTAATGTTGTTCCCAACAAACCTGTCAAGCTAAAATTCAACCTTCTTGTGAGTCTAGGTTATTTGTGGTACATACAACAAATTGACACTTAAAGTTGGCACAGGATAAACCTAAGTGATCACACCATTATGATATTCATTCTTACCACAACCAACAACAATAAGTGCATAATCATTTACAACAAATATCACTTTTAGAAGTTTGAGCATGTAACACTTGAGAAGTACTTACCGAAATGATATAGTTATCTCCCTCACCTTCTAGGAGTTAAAATTGTAGGTTCGATGGGTCAATTAATCAACACCTCACCTTCACACCTTTTTACCTTTTCCTCAGAATCATTGATCTTGTTCCAACAAGTCTTTTTGACATGTCATGTTTTCACAATATTTACAAGTCTTTTTCTTCTTACGTTTTTTTAGTCAATGGTTTATCACCATGCTTCTTCTTATTACTGGAGTCGACACAATCCTTATTATGGTAACCTCTATAATATTTCCATGATTGCATGCCATTAATAGGACATCCTATTAAAGTCTATATTAACTACATTTTTACAGGAGGAACATTAAGATGGGAGAGAGAAAGTGTGAATTCAAAATAAAGGGACAATTGAACTTGAGAAACTCTGAAAAGGATCGGATGCAACCTTGAAAGCAAGGTGATTTTTGAACCTGCAACTAGGTGGGAACCACCATGGTTCATCATTGGAGGTCTAGCCTCTACTAGCGAGTTGACTATGTCATAAAAGGCAGTCAGGCTGTGAACCTTTCTTAAGCTTCTTGTTTCTCGAGTTATAGAATTGGCCTTCCTTTTTTACTGAACCTGTTTCTTTCTTTCGGCTTTGTCTTAATTCCTTTGTCAGTATTTTTGTCATAACCTTTGCAACTACTGATGAGGCATTCATAACTTTGAAGTCAATCACGCAATGAACCTTTTAGTCTCTTGTTGGAGTTGGTTTTTAGAATTTGTCCTCCTTTTTCTGAACCTTGTATCTCCCTATCGGCCTTGCCTTAATTCCTTTGTAAGTTCTTTGTCTTA
Source organism: Picea engelmannii (assembly GCA_009831015.1). NCBI lineage: Eukaryota > Viridiplantae > Streptophyta > Pinopsida > Pinales > Pinaceae > Picea > Picea engelmannii. The sequence continues at coordinate 150,307 of ML797569.1, forward strand.
ACTTGTTGATTTAACCGATTTTTTGTCTTACTCTTTTCAGTAACTGAACTGATCCTATGATTGTCTCCTAGATTCACTCTGAAGGTCCCACTTGGTTTCCATTGACTTAGTGACTAGTTATTTGTTTAAGATTTATCAGGTTTATTGTTGATCCTTGGAATTTGTATCCACTTCCTGACCTTTACCCCTGCTTTGACTTGTGTTTGGCTATCATTTAACTCCTTTTGAGATGCATATTGGCTCTATGGAAATGGAAGTGATTGTTGACCTCTCCAAGATGTCACTTCTCTTATGAACCCTTTAGACGAGGCAGAGTGGCATAGGGAAGGGATATTCAAATAAGCAGACTCTGCAGAAGTATTATCGACCTTTCCTTCTCGTCTGACCTATGCATTTCCTCATTTCAATGACATTGATGCTCTTTCATTGCCTATTGCACCTGGTTCCTTTTTGAAACCTTCCTTTCCTCCTACTTTTGCTTCTGGGAAGGAACCCAAGTTGTTTCAAGCCGTCTACAACAGCCTCCTTCTCCTCCTTCTGAGCTTCACCCTCATAGAGGTGACATAGTGGAAGCATCAACTAGCAGAACTAGGAACGTTCAGTTCAACATAAATCAGTTGGGAGTTAGAAAGAGGGTGTGGAAGCCAAACAAGAAATTTCAGAGGATGGTTTTAGGGGATGATGTGCATCTCGAAGAAACTTGCAGACTGGCTATGTGTGGGTTGTTCGGTCGCCTTTCATACTCCTATTTATAAGATAGACCAGTCTCGGATTGAGTGTTACAAAACTGGGTTCCTATTATTGGATATGCACTGGAGATGTTGTATCTTACTAAAGGTTGGACGGGCTTCATCTGCCAAACTCCAAAGGATGCCTCTCTTCTGCTGAATAGATTTGGGGTGCTGGGAAGGAGCAACTTAATGTTAAAACAATGGAGAGTGGATTTTGACCCACTAACCGAGCATTTCCAACTCAGACATCTTTGGGTCCTCTTTCCTGAACTTCCTATTCATTTCTGGAATGAGGGTGCTATGAAGGCTATAGGGAATTCCTTGGAGTGGTTCATTACTTTGGACAACTCTTCCCTACAAAATTCTTCAAGGAAAATGGGAAGAATATTTGTCGAAGTAGATATTCATGAGGGTCTCCTGGAAGTACTGGATATTGAGTGGCGTGGGCGTCAAATCAAACAGATATTAGACTACCAACGTATCCCTTTCAAATGCAGCGAGTGTCACTATACTAGCCATCTCTGGAGGGAATGCAGTGGAAACATGTGTGAGGAAAATTCAGAAGATACCATGTTACAGGAAGATCCTCCATATTATATGATGGAAGTGGACTCTTTGGGTGAGATATTGTCCCACTGCACAACCGTGACAGTACCTCTTTCGGAGACATTGGACTCCTTATCGGGTAAGTTAAGTATTTTCTTCCCTGCTCTCTATTCTTCTTTAACCCTGTGGGAAAAGGAAGCATTGGATAATTCAAGGTGGTTGTCCCATGCTACTTCGGTTGTCAAAGGGACTACTGAGGGGGGTCCCAATCCCTCGGGTTCTTTTAGGACACCTTTGGCACCTATTTCAGATTCAGATATGGGTAGGCCTTCTGATCAAACTACCGCTCCTATTACTATCTCTTGCACTGCCATACTACCCAAAATCCCTGCCTACTCTACCTAGCTTCCTGATCGTCCAGTGTTTAGGCCGAGGGATCTAGACTCTTCTCATTCCCCCCTCCTATTGGTTTTGTGGAACCCTTCATAGATCCTGGTTTTAGAGAACCCAAGGAGGATGATAATTCCCTCAGTACAGTTCTCGACTCTCTGATTCCCTTTCTTAGAGATAACAAAGAAGCTATATTCCTAGGAAACAGGGCTCTTACTCCTGAGGTATCTTCGGAGGCTACTAGTTCAAATACCAAGCCGACAAAGGAAGGGAAAGATTTTTCTTGGTCAAGGGGTATAGGATTAGAACTCTCCCCTCTAAAAACATGAAGTTGCCGAAAAAAATTGTCACAAGTTGTTGTAAAGACCACAAAGATTGACTCTTCTTCCAATGATAATGGTCCTCTTAGAGAAATTAAATATCTAATGAGGTAAAAGTAATGTTATTTCTCTCCCTGAATGTTAGAGGGATTGGAGGCACCCTCAAATTTGCTTCCTTCTGTCGCTTGGTAGATCACACCCTTACTGAGATTATTTTTCTTCAAGAAACCTTGGTCTTTTCTCAGAAAGCAAGGGACTTCTTGTACATTTTCCGACCGTCCTGGGCTTTGTGTTCCGTTAACTCTGTGGGTAATTCTAGGGGCTTTTTAGTTGCTTGGGATCCTAACTTATTTGAGTCGGTTCCTTATCTTACGGTTGGTGGCATTCTTGTTACAGGTAGGAGTTTTTTACATAATCGGGATTTATCTTTACTAAATGTCTATGGCCCTTGCTCAGCCAGGAAAAGTTTCTGGAATTCAATGGAGAACAATGGTATCCTTTCCATTAAGAACTTGATCCTAGAAGGGAATTTCAACCTCATTATTTCATATGGGGAGGAGCCCATGATAGGAGTATTGATGATTACTACAGAGAATTGTTCTTCTCCAAAAAACTATTTGATATCAACCCGTCAAAGTTGGTACCTACCTGGAGAAATGGTCGCAGTGGACAGGAAGCGATATCAAGGAATCTAGATAGGATGTTGGTCTCAGGTGATCTATAAATGAAATTGGATTCTACAGGTCTTGGGTTGAGTACCCGTTCCTCTCCGACCATGGACCAAATTTTATGCAGCTAGAATTACCTCCGGACTTTAATCTTTATCCCTTTAAGTTCAATTCTCACTGGCTCGATGAGATGGATTTTAAAAATCTTTTCATTAAGGTGTGGCAAGATATTGTCTTTCTTTCTGAAGGGAACATACAAAGATGGTTGGTTTGGAAACTTCAAGTTTTAAAAATACATACAAAATGTTGGTATACAAAGAAGGTGAAAATAAATAAAGAAAAGATGATAGTGTTGGAAGCAGATATTAAAGAGATCATTAATATTCTGGCAGGAGACCCGACAAATCAAGGAGAAAAATGATCTCTTCGGCATTTGGAGCTGGAAAGAAATAACATTTTAAGACAAGAGGAAGATTAGTGGTAGTTACGGAGTAGAGCACTATGGCTGGCTAGTGGAGACAGCAACACTACCTTTTTCCATAATTATGCCAATCATAACAAAGTCAAAAAACATATTTGGGAGATTAAAGGAGACAATAGTGATCTTGTCAATAATAGTGATGCATTAAAAAAAGAAGCAGTCCTCCATTTTAAAACTTTCTATAAAGCAACGACTTGCTCAAATTTACAGGAGTAGTGTAAACCGATTGATCACTGCCCTAAGATGATTGATGATGAAGAGGCAAGGTTATTATTTAGACTGGTTACTCTGGAGGAGCTAAAATCAGTTCTCTTTCGCTTCAAAAAGGAAAAGAGCCCGAGTTCGGATGGGTGGACAACCGAGTTCTTCATATATTTTTTTGATCTGGTAGGGCAGGATCTCTTAGCGATGGTGGAAGATATGAGAAGATTAGGTTATATTGTGGGAGGCCTAAATTCCACCTTTCTGACATTGATTCCTAAGGTGAATAAACCTTCAACCTTTGACGATTATCGCCCTATTTCACTTTGCAACTTATGCTATAAGGTTATTTCTAAAATTATAGCCAATCACATTAAACCTCTACTTTCCAGGTCAGTATCCAGTGAACAGATGGGGTTTCTAAAAGGCAGGTGTATCCAAGATGTTATTGGCACAGCCCATGAAATTATTCATAGTATCAAGAAAAAAAAATGAAATCCATCGTTCTAAAGTTGGATTTAAGGAAAGCTTACGATTGTGTTGACTGGGAGATTCTTACACTGATCCTTCTTAAAATAGGATTGGGGATCCACATGACTAAATGAATAATTTATTGCATTACATCCTCTTCTTTCATTGTTCTCATCAATGGGGATGCTACATATTTTTTCAGAAGCGGCAGGGGTGTCAAGAAGGGATGTCCATTATCTCCCCTTCTGTTCACCCTTGTGATGGAAGGTCTCAACATATTACTGAAGCATAGTTTGGAGGAAGGACTTATCACAAGGATTAGGATTTCCATATTGATAAAAATCCTTCACCTCTTGTTTGTGGACGATGTCCTCACTCTGTCCAAGGTAAGTCTGATAGAATGGAGAGTGATAGATTGTATTATCATCCTTTTTTGCAAAGCCTTGGGCCTCTCGGTGAACATTAACAAATCCACAGTGCATTTTGAAGGCATCTTGGATTTAGAATTGAACTTTTTTAAAACTCTCTTGCCTTACAATTTTAGCGATTTCTCATTCGGGTTTCGCTATCTGGGCTAATTCCTTAAGAATGGAACCCATCGCTCAGCTGACTGTAAATGGATAATTTCAAAAATCTCTAACAAAATTGGGTCTTGGTGCAACAGGTTTTTATCACTTGGAGGGCAATATATATTGGTAAAAACAGTTTTGGAAGGACAAATTGTTTACTGGATGTCATTGGAAGCTTTGCCTCACTCAGTTTTAAATATAATTAGAACAATGATGTTCCATTTTCTATGTAACGGACAATCGAACAACCAACGGTTTCACCTCTGTAGTTGGGAGGTCCTCTCTAGGCCTAAAACGAATGGGGGGTGTGGCATATGTAACCTCACTCATTTCAACTTGGATCTGAATGCTATTACATTGTGGAGGGTTTTAACTCAGTCTAGTATTTGGAAGCAGGTCCTTAGGGACAAATATTTACATAACACCACACTGGTCAACTGGATTAGAAGGTCATCTCATATTAGCAACTTTGCTTCGAGGATCTGGTTGAGTCTCATTCCTATGCTCCCCTTCATCAACCATTGGCTTAGTTGGTGCCCTGGAACAAGTCATCTAATTAGTGTTGGCCACGACAGGATCCTAGGAATTGGAGACTCCTCCTTTCTCACCAAAGAGCTATTAACTCAACTAAATCAAAAGTGGGTCACTACACTTGCTCAAGCATCGCTGTCAAGAGATCCTTTCACCTTTGCTAAGGTGTGGCGGAGCAGCACAGATCTGGATCTGACATGTGAACTTGTTAATGAATGGGATAATTACACGATGGCGCTGAGTGGGGCGGGGATTACTCTCTAGGAATATTCCAGGGACCTGATGATCTGGACCGGTGGAGACACATCCGGAAGGATGACTATTAAGAATTTTTACAATGCCATTCTAACAATTCACGGGTTACCGAGATGGAGCGGCTGGAAGGTCAAAGTATGGAAATGGCGTTTACAATTAAAAATCAACCTTTTCTTCTGGCTAGCATCAAAAAATAGGATCTTATCATGGGATGTCTTGTAGAAAAAAGGTTGGGTGAGATCGGGCTTTTGCATTTTATGTAGAGAATTCGATGAAGATATTACTCATTTGTTTATTCACTTAAAATTTACTAAGTCTGTCTAGGCTATCTGCTCACATTTCCTTAAATTTACTTTCTCCTAGTGTGACCATAATCTCAATGAGTGCATGGAATCATGGCTATTAAGTAAGGCCGCATCAAAAAAACTACCAATTCTACTGAGCTGGTCCATTTGAAACGAACGCAACAAATCATTTTTTGAAGGGAAGACCCCCTTGGTTTGGGTTCTGGTGTACAGGACCTTAGGCACACTCACAAATCAACCCTCAGTCATAAATTCACAAGCTTTAAGATTGAGTCCAGTCATCTGATTGAATGGATACACAATGGCCTTTTTTTACGGGGCTTCCACTGGAGGGGGGTCAGGTTGTGGGGCAGGGGGTTCTTTGAAATTTATATATGGCCCAGTTGTTAGATGGTTTTTCAATTGTGGCGATAGATCAAATACCAAAGAAGAATTAGTGGGAGCATGGGCATCTCCCTCCATTGCAAAGATCCTAGAAATTCAGCAGTTTAGATTTTAGGGTATTCCAAAATAGTTATTGAGTGGTTGAAACATAATGGTAATCTTCAAGCCATCAATATTGAAGGGTGGAAACGCAGACTTCGAGATTTGGCGTCATCTTTCCAAGGTATTAGTTTCCAACACATCTTCAGAGAATCTAATGAGGAAGCATATTTTTTATTAAAGCAGGCTCTCACAGCACCTAGAAGAATACTTACTTACTACTATTGGGATGGAGTGATGGTGGGTCCTACTCATCATATGCAAATTTTCTATAACTCTGTCCTATATTCTGATTCTCAATAGTTTGGTTCATTTGTTTGGGACTAGCGTTCATATTCCCTTGTGTTTGTTTACTAATCCCAGCATGGTTTTCTTTCATTGTACTCGAGTTTCATTTCCTTGTCTCGTAGGATAGTATTGATGAGCTTTTTTGGTTGTTTGATCTGGGGTATGTATTCCCGGCAGAACTAGTTTCTATGCTTCATTTTGTCCTGGCGATGTAAAAATTATATTTCTAATATAATGTGCTAATTTTATTCTGGAAAAATTACCTTTTTACAATAAGGTAAAATAGCCAATGTTATTATTAATTTGTTTCTATTATAATAGTGTTTGACTTTTCTTTTATTTTATATTTTTACATTTTTATTTAAAAAGATTTCATGCCTTTAAATTTTATGGCGATAGGCTTTGTCATTGGGTGAAGATTCAAGAACATGACAATGTTGATCATCTCTACACTCTTTCCACCTTCATCATGGAGCTCAAACAATTTGCCACTAAGTACGCTCTCTGGCCTCGCCCATACATTTCATCGATTTTCTTGCCAATGTGAAGAAGAAGAAGAAGAAGTAATTTTAACGTCCACGAGGCTAACAATAGCCTATGGGACAGACCGTCTCACACACTGATTTCAGCAGTTCATCCCTTTTCATGTTCAACTTGATGATGATCTCCCCTAATTTCTCCACTATCCCCTCACTGAATAAGTCATTTCGAGAGCTAGTTGTCAAGATATGTATATAGTTGTTCATGTTGTCTTTCAAAGCTTCACACTCTAAAATGAAATGATTTTATGTTTCCACTTTTTCAGAGGTGCAGAACACACACACCCTTTCTTCCCAAGCTTCTTTTGGTCTTTTCCAATGCCCAGTTTCACAACGGAGTTGATGGGAATTGGTTCTTAATTGGGCAATAAGCATTTTGTCTCTCCAAGATATATTGGCCCCAATGTATGCTTTTTGATGATGATTGTATGTGGGGTTAAACTCTTCAATATAGTACTCTTTCTTTCTCCCGAGCCTTTTATCCTAAATTCTCGTGTGGAACCTATCAATAAAAAAAGCCTTTATCTCTTTACTATTCGTAGGGAACTTGTTCAAGTGGATATCCCATTTACTAAGCCATTTAATATTTTGTCTCATCCAAGTCTTCTTCCTTTTGCACAATATGTCATTGAAGATGACCTTAGGCCACTGATTGTCTTCCATTTGCTCAATTTTTTTTAGATATCTTATGAGACGCACCATAGCAATTGCTTCAATAGGAGCAGCCCCCATTTCACTCAGCATGATATCATAAGGGACTGAACTTTTAATTTTAAACGTGTTTGTGATAAATCATTTTTTAATCTTCTCAATTTGTTTCCACTATAAGTCATATGTGTTTTTTGCCCACACTTCACAACCATATAGAACAACCGGGATCACTAAAAGCCCAAAGAGAGTTTGCATAGTCTTCCAATCCCATAGCTTTGCTTCTCTACATCTATTTTGAAAATCATAGAATGTTTTCCAACCTCCCAAAGTTCTTTTCTTTTTGCAACCTACCCAAATTAGATTTTTGTTGAAGTCAATTTTGAGGTACTTGTAATCTGCCACTTCTTCAAGAGTGTTGCCTTCAAACTAGAACTAATGTTGTTGATGTTTTCTTTTGCTAGAAAAAATTACCACTTTCGTCTTGCTAGTATTGACTTCCATTCCCACTGTACTACAAAAGTTCTCAAAGGAAATTAAGTGTTCTTGCAACCCAAGAGTGGATTTAGCAGTCAGAATAAGGTCATCTGCATACAAAAGAAGCCTTATCACAAAATCACCCAAAAGAGTGCCATCACCCTCCTGTGAGTTTAACCACTCTTCATTGATGATGCATTGTTTTCCCTCAAATGTAAATCTCCATTGTACACATGTCAAGAAACTAAAAGAATATTATTCTTCAAACCAAGAACCAATAGAACATCGCTTAACTCAAGAACCTCACCTAAAGGCATCTAGAAGGGAATGGAGCCAACTCCTCTTATGGGATAAGTAGCATCTTCACTAAGTTCCATACGTATGCCTCCCTCTAGCTTCTAAAACCTACTAAATGATGACATGTCATATGTCATATGTATCGAAGCTCCTTTGTCCACATACCATCCAACATTAGAAACAATGTTAGAAGTCAAACAAGAGACCAATGAGAAGGTGGTCTCAATCTAGGATTATGACACATCCACTCTCGTTGCAGTACTCACAATCTCTACTTCCTATGTCTATTACTTGGCCTTCTCTTTCTTCTTTGATGGACACTAGCTGGCATGATTTCCCATCTCATGACATCATAAACACATCACCTTAATCAATCCCTTCTTTCCAATATCTTAGTCTTCCTTCTACTTGTATCCTTTTTTTCTACCCTTCTTTGTCTTATTGATGAGACCAATTGCCCAGAACAAGACTAAAATATGATTTCTTACTACACGTGATCAATCCAAAGCTTTACAAACTTTGGAAAGGTATCACAAGCACAAACAACCTGAACAAAAGGAATCTAGGAAGGAATAAGTCCATTCAAATAAATAGACACAAAATATTGATCCTACACTTATGTTCCAATAGTTCCCAATTGATATCGTCACTCAGTGATCTAGGTCAAGCAACTCACCACAGTGTCTATCATGCTCATACGAATGACTGAAATGTGGTTTCATAGAATCATTTTTCAAGAAACACAAGAGTTTTGAAACAACTCAATCAAATCTCCAAACGTGTCCTTTGCATGTATCTTCTTCAACAATGTGAGAGATGAAATGTTCCTTCACTAAATCAATAATGATCATCTTGACATTGGCTTCCTTCTTCTGATAAGAAGCCAATTTTGTTGGAGCGATGGGTTTTGGAATCACTTTCTCAACATGTTCACAAAGATAGACTTCCTCCAAAAGTAATCGAAGCTTGAGTTTCCATGGAACAAAATTAAAGGCCCCTTCGAACTTTCCATGCTCTATGAGATCGAGAGTCATCTTACACATCCTAAAACAATCCTCAAGTGCATAAATCAACAATTTATGAATTAGAGAAAACCATTCCAATGATTCAAGATTTTCTCTAAAGCCACTTAGAGTATCAAACCTAACAACCTCAACAAGGTCAAAGAACCTCCCCCGGGTACACCAACTTCCTCTTGCACCTAGATTCATCTCAACCATAAAAGCTATGATACCATGTAGATATTTTTGGATCAAGGACGATTAATGCAACCCATAAAATTTCACCATTTCCTAAAGGTTTCTAGTATCTTAACCTTGTGAAATTTCAACCTTAAGGCCATCATGAAATAAAAATAAAACAAAAACAACAATAAACAACATTTTATTGCTTAATAACTCCAATTTATGAATTTTCAACCTTAAGGCCATCATGAAATATAAATAAAACAAAAACAACAACAAACAACATTTTATTGCTTAATAACTCCAATCTACAAGGCAATCCAAGAGTAAAGATATTGAAGTGTGTGAATAAGTTTCAACACTCTAGGGTGATCTTATCATGCATAAAAATAGATTTGAAAATCACCTTATGACAACTATACTTACAACAGTAAATCTACCCTATCTTCTTCAATATTAATTTTAAATCACTTAACAATTTCAACCTTGACTTATGTCAAATCAATAAAACATATTAATGTTGGGAATTACCAAACCATGAAGATATATATACATATATGTATATATGTATGTATGTGTGTATGTATGTATACATGTATGCATGCATGCATGTATGTATGTATAGCCTCATCCGAAGTCCAATATAGTTGTCTATCTCTTTAAAGTCTTAGCTAGGGAAAGCTAAGAAAACCCTAGCTCCACCAAATATACTCCATAAGCTAGAATTAATATTAGCAATATTGTTTGGCAAGATGTCTCCTCTTCTTCTCCACTTCAACAAACTTACAACCTTGGGTTTCCACAAAACCCTAGCTACAATGTCTTCAGGGGATTAAACCTTAATCCTGGTATTCAATATGCTCCAAAATCTTTAAGAAACCCTAGTTCCTCCAATACAAGAGATAAAAAGTACAAAGATGAAGATATGAGAGAGAGAGGAGGTAGTGTAGTCCTCTTAGTGACATCTCGAGCATAAGAGTGATCAAGAATGAGAATGGTGAAAGGACACTCTCTTTCCTCTATATGTATGATATGCAAGGGAGGCCAACAAAACATATGTGGGTCTAAACCATTACAAGCAACCCAAAAATACACAAGTAGGCTCGCACATGTGGAGCACTACACTCCAAGGGTACACATACCAAGCTACAAGGTGATGTCATACACAAGCAAGGCTCTAATGCAAGGATATTCCATGATATGTGTCCAACAATCCTTCTCCAAGCCTCCAAGAACTCTAATGATCCTCCTAAGTCATGTGCTCCATTAGGTCCACCCCCCTACATGAACATTGTTACAACCTAGGTGTCCCAAGTCAACTCCATGCAAGCATCCAAGCTACCCCATGTTGTATAGGGCCTAACACGCTCCTTCTGAAAGCCAAATGCTTCCTCCTCCATTTTAGGGTGTTATCCAAGCAAGCAACCTCCATGTGGCTAGTGTGTAGAATGTCACTATGTTGTCTAAAGATCTCCAATTCCCTAAGGAAGAATTTCATGCAAGCACCCAACTAAGGTCAAGCAATCACCAAGTAACCTATCTCTAATGTGCAAATCCATCACAACCCATCCAAAGGCTAATCATACACCATGCACACCAAATCGCATGAAGCACCCTCAAACATAATGTAAACACTTTCAGAAAAACCCCGAAGACTAACACCAACATTATTACATTTTTTTAATTAGTATAATTTACTTACTTTGAATTGAACCTTGGTATTAAAAATTAAATTAAATCATGATAATAAAAAATTTAAGAAAATGGTTTATATTAACAATACAATGGCCATTTGTAATTTTCATGGCTAAATCCAAAGGACCAATTGTTAACACTACATTATTCCTTGCACCCGAGTCATAAAGAGTTTGCATTAATAAAAATAAGATTAAGTAGAGTTAAAACAATCTACTTAACAATTCCTTTCATATATTTATTTTTCCAATATTTGAACATTAAGTTAAGTAACAACTATTATTGTGGTAATTAATGTTAAATGTATTGAAAAATTCTAATAAACACTATTTACTGGATATGAAAAATGCAACAAGTCACAAATAGTTATCAATATAATCCCTTTTTTCCATTCCAATAGCAAATATAAACTTTGAAAGAAACCAAAAAACTACATATGAGTTTCCTAATTGTGCTTTCAAATCCAAATCCTTATAGGGTGTTATGAAGATTGCTTATTTGATCATTGAATAATAAGCGACTACCCTAATGTATAATATTAACCAATAAAAATTCACACCAACCAAAATAATAATAATAACAAACAATAATAAAATCTTACAAAATTTTAACTATTATAAATTAGAAGTGAAAATGTAATGGATTTTGATTGTAATATGCATATGTTTTAATAACTAGATGAAATGTAATTATGGTGGGGGAGAAAACCTTTTATCCCCCAAATTTTATGTTCAAAATTTTATATGGATAAATTTTATGTTTAAATCTTCATGAGAGAAATCTAAATGTTATACTTGGTTTTTTTTTATAATTATCATTAAAATTTAGTTATATAATTTTTAATCAAATTATAATTTTTTATAACTGAAATTGTATTTTTAAATATATAAATAATTTAACATTCTCAAAAACTATTATTACATAAGAATTTTATAATTTTAACAGTTGATATTTATAATTTCAACAATTTTTTTAAATTTTTAATTAAAATTTAAATATAAATAATTTTAAAAAAATTAAAATAATAATATATTTAAACTAAACTAATATAATATTATTTTAATAAAAATAATAATAATAATATATTTAAACTTAACTAATATATAATTTTACTTAAAACCTCATAGGGCATGTTAATGGAAAATATTCTCATATGAACTTTCTTTTATTTATGAGAAAGTCAAACTTAACAATAAAATTGATGATACGTAGGTTCTACCATCTTAATAACATTACTTTAAATTAGGAGAGGAATGGAGGGCATTATTATCAAAAAAGCAATTGAAATTAAATAAAACAAATGCAATGATAATAAGTATAAAGTCATTGTTAAGCAGGTTGTGTCATAATAATATTATTTATAGATGAGAAGAGGAATGGAGGACTGACATTGTTTTTTTCATTGAAATTGGGATATTGTTTTTTTAATTAAAATTGGGATATTTTGATTAATATAAAAGGCTACATTGAACATGTAGCGGAGGTACATATACATCAAAAATTTATGAGCAGGCTCCTTGGGGTTTAGAGTGAATACAAAGTCTGTGTAAATGAAAGAAATTGAATAGGTCCAAAAGATGTCTTATTCCAAAACTCCTAATTGTCTAAGCCTTGATAAATACTCCTAGTATAAGTAGAAAAAAACAAAACATGCCATTACGTGGATTTGAACTAATTCTTTATATGTGAGTCACACTGAAAGGGCTCTGCTAATGGTGAATTCAAATTTGCTAGAGGATGTTAAGGTCGAGGGGATGAAGTTGAAACTAACAGACCTAAAGATGTCATGAGCATCCCTCTTTCTCCGACCTGCAAATTTATATTGATCATGGGATGGGTTGGTAAGTGAGACGCCCCTTGATGCATATAGACCCTGTACTTTTAGTAGTTGTGATATTAGCTTGTTTTTTTTACCTAGCTATTGTTGATTCGAAATATATGGAGGAATTTCATCTTTTGGAAGGCCTTGAGCTTCTTAAAAATTATGTAGAAAATGGCTCTAAGGTTTTCATCACAAGGGAGTGAGCCCCTTCTCAAGTGGATGATAGTGTTTCTTGAATCTCCAGGGACGAGAAGAGAGAACCAGTTGTCGGCTTTAGCTAGAGCAATCCCTTGAAGAACGATGTAGGCCTCGGCTTGATTATTATATGCTTGGCCTAAGCTACAAGAATAGTTCAATTCAGTTGATCCATTAGGGCCATAGAGTACCCCCCCGCCCGCTCTTCCCACCCTAAAAATTTGAAGGACATGGGGATGGGATTTGGTCCACTTATGTGTGTATGGATCACGAGATCATTTAATATAATCTCCTTGGGTGAAACCACATGTTCAACCACTACCTCAAAGTGACCCATGTCTTCGGGGAAATCCCTCATGAAAGTGAACCTTGCCCAAGGAAAATGAAGAACATTATTAATAGTTTTAAAAAAAATGATAATAGACATTTAGGATTAAGATTTAGGAAATCACATTTTATATTGAAAAATTAGAGATGGATCTTCTTACAAATATAATAATTTGTGTTTTAAGTTTTGAAATTTTCTATATAATAATTATATTAGATTTTTGGTGTAATAGGAGATATGAAATTTCTTTGTCCTATGAAAAATGTACATTTTAATGTAATGAAAGCATTGATGAACAATTTGATATAATATAGTGATATTTAATGTAATGAACAATTTTTTATTTTTTTTGTAAGTAAGATTTGTATAAAAAGCCTTCAAAAAGCAGAAATTATAGTATCCCGGACTGTAAGAACTAAACTTCCCTGGAGGGAAACCAGTTCAACCAGCCGGTCAAAATAAAGCCCATTGTCTTAAGGTGAAAGTCTTAAAATTTACATAGACTTAAACATAAAAATTCCAAACCCATGTGGGAGTCTGAATCGGACTGTCAACTAACCCTGACATAAAAAAATACATACAAAATATGACAAAATCCCTATGCGGCAAAAGGAAATTCAGACACCCTGCTAAGCAAGCATCAAGACACGTGTGCAAGTCATGTGGTAGGCTTGTAGTGTGGCCATGCGTCCAGGGAGGTGGCATTGGTCGTTGGGTCCACGACTGGTGCTACTTCCTCCTCGACCAGTGTCCCTCCCTCCTCCATGGGCGGGCTCATGCATGGAAGCACATGTGTCATCGTCGCGTCACACCACTGTGTCGTCTTTGCCTCCAGCCCATGTGTCATCTTCGTCTCCACCCCCTGTGGCATCGTCATCTCCCGTTGTTGAGTGGCATGGCCCCTGCAAAGTTGAGAGCAATTGTAAGAGCGTTGATGTCTTCCCATCCAGGATCTCCATCTGGAACTGCAGGCCATCTAGGCCTTGTCGTAATTCAAAGACCAGACCTTGCAGAATTGCAAGTTTTTCTTGCAATTGTGAGCCTGGTACTGAGTTTGTGAAGGAGTGAGGCTCTGGTTGAGGTCCAAGGCTATCTAGTTGTAGTCCATGGTAAGGCTGGTTGGTTGTGGTCCTTGGTTGGATTGGTGCGCTCGTCGGTGAGTTGGGTGGGACTGCAGGAAGTGGCAGTGAGGTGGAAGCCAAATTGGATAAGGGTCCTGGGTTGAAACCCATGGAATTTCCCGACATGGCGACCCACTCCAATTGGCTTGTGAAGGGATAGGAAAGGAGCGGGAGGTTGCTAAGGCTTTAACTAGACTATGACTAAGAAGAGGGCGAGGAAGGTGAAGAAGGTGATGAGTTGGGAGATAGTGCAGGTTGGGGTCGGAGAACCATGCGCAGTCGGCTGGGATGCCAGGCCGAGCCGCTTTTGTATTTCCCCCTTTGTCTTGGCATGCCTGAGACATTGAGGGGATTTGAAAGCACCGAAAAGAAGCACAGGTAGCATAGGAGCAGCTGGGAGGAGTGAAAATCGCAGGAGGTCTCGGTCGTGGAAGAGAACAACTGCGAATGCACTTGGTGGAAATCATGGTGCCAAGAATGCTGAAAGAGGCAAGTGCACACAAGCTGAGTAAAGTTTGGTTCATGGCTCTGAGCCATTGATAGGATATAAATCTTAGGCAAGGTGCACTGAGAGTAATGGTGCCTTGGCTAGCGCAAGTCTGTCTTAAATGCATGAGGGTGGCGGTAGGGTGTGACACACTCCGGTCACATGGCCATCACCATGTTGGCCGCCTCGCGTCCTCTCCTGGTGACATTTGGCTCGCACTGGCACCCCATCCGGGGGAATATAATGAACAATTTGATATAGTGAT
>ML797569.1:173506-198864 GCA_009831015.1 Picea engelmannii
AAATAAAATCAAAACTTTGCAAAAATTTAAAAAAAATGTGTATTCAAACTTTATACCTCTGGATCTGACTGTAATGGCTGTATCTTGGGCAAACGAAAACCTTTTCGAGTGAAACAAAAAGTGTTCTTGAATGAAACGAGTGCTTCAGACGCAATGGAACAGTCCTCTCAGCCCATAAATGTACAAAAATGCTATAAAATGGAGATGAGGCAACGCGGCTTCACGATCTCGATCTACAACAGGAGCGGGTCTTCAAACAGGCTCTGATACTATGTTTAACAACACAGGTATTCCAAAAGAGGACGAACACCTTCAGTAACCACTCACATAACCAGATCAAAGATCAACACACCGATGTTTTCACGTGGTAAAACCCCTACCACGTCCACGGCCCCAGCCAACGCGGCCACTTGGAGCAGTTTATTAATGCAAAGAAAAAGATTACAGAGAGATTTTATAAGAGAGTTTATCACAATCGATCATCGAAAAATGACCCTCCATTCTCTTTAAATAGAGATCATGGACCAATCGGGTGTTAATCCACAGATCAATGGTCGTTAAGATCAAGGAGAGTATGAACCATCGGATCACTCTATGTCGAGAACATATCGTGACCGTCGGATTTCCTAACTACAAATGCATACTAATGCATACTAAAGAAACACACTTTTACCTAACGACATATTAGACCAATTATATCTTAACTAACTCCTAAGTGTCTAAATATCCTAACAAAGCAATTGTGTCCTTCACTCCAAGGAGACCTTGCAAATGTGCAAGTTTATGCTCAGTGAAGATTTTGTTGAAGATGTAGATGTTTGTATGGATATAATGAAGTAGATGTACCAATGAGATGTTTGCATATATCCACTTTCTCTTATTGGAAATAAAAATATCAAAATTCCATACCATGTGATGTTTGGGTGAAACTTTGCAAATCATGCGACTATTTCCAGAAAAACCCTGAAACTTTGTTGATTTTAAAATGTTGATAACTTCACTTCCTGGACATCGTTTCAAACGATTTTTTTTTACATTCGGTATTTTTCCTAGAGGAATTCAAATATCCAATTTGTTTCTACAAATTATGCTTAAAAAGTTTCAGAATTGAATCTAAAGTGCATTGCCCCCTTTTTTTTCCTTGAAAAATATGCAAAAAGACCAAAAATTTATTCCTTTATTTGGCCAAAGAAAGAGCTCTTATCTGATATGATTTAGGGTTGGATGTCAGGACCATGTAGAAATGCATGTGAATTATTTATTTTGTAGATGTAAGTGCAACAGGTGGATCCTCAAACTGATATCTTGTCCTTATTTGATCCATTGGATCTCCCACAAGTTCACCTACTCCTTGTAGGGTGGATTGTGCCCATTTGAGTCTTTGATTTGCATGCTCAATATCTTATGAATCTAATTCAGAAAAAAGATATGAAATAGAGTAGACATCATCTCAAATGAATGGAACAAAAGGATTTGTATATACCTATGTATAAATCTCTTCAAACTGATAGGCTTGATCTTCTGGTGGCTTTTTTGTTGGCGTCTTTTCAATCTCTTGCATGTCTTCTTCACAATATTCCTTTAGACTGAATAGGACCTCCAATTTCATCCATGCTTCGTCTGGAGTTGAGATTGATTCAACATGATACTTAATTTCAGGAGAAATAGACATGCATATACATCTTAAAGCCATTTCTTGTCTATTGAGAAGATAAGTTTTCTCTTCTGAAGAACCGGGTTCTGCTTTTGTTGCCATGGTCAATCAGTATAATCCTTGATTACTTAGTTGATGCAGAATCCTTGGATTCCAATCAAAATAAATGTATGGCATGAGAAGAATAACCTGTGTTGATTGCAAGAGAAGCAATGTGCCAATCTCATGGAGTAGATGTGCCATAGGAGTGATCTAATGGATATCTGGACACTAACTAACTGTAACGGGGGCAAATTGCCAACTAGTCTTAGTTAATTATTTAAGAGGGAATAGTTTAACTGGGTGACAAGTGTGGAGACCAAAAATAACACATTCATGCAAAGGAAGTGCACCCTTATTCCCTAAAATCTAGGAAATATATGCATGAGTGGTCTTCCACTAATCAACTAAGTCTAAACTGAAGTCCTAACTGAAGAGATAATGTTCCCTATTTTATTGGAAGTGCCCTATTTTGTAGGGGAATATTCTCATATAAAACTTAGGAAAAAGGTGAGTGATTAAGTGTGTAATATCTCCAACACAACTATATCACTGACATAAGATATTCCCAACCATGTCATTGTCTTAGGTAAACTTCTATAAGAGATTCATTCTTTTGTACCTTTCGAAGGTAAACGTTGTGGCTTCAATGATCTCATTCATTTATTCCTAGAAATGAAGATCTTGCAACATTCACAAAATTGAAAAAATGCTCAATGATATCCATAGATTATTGTGATATGCTATATTTTAATAAGAGAAAGATATGATGTCAACCATCAGCCATGACACATGATATAAGAAGGGGGTTACATAATAAAATTGGTTGATCAAACAAAAGAATCATGTTGCATCATTAAAAAGGAAACCTTGATGAAATGAACTTCAGCTAACGCAACCTTTTGTCAAGTGAGTGCACAAAAAGGTATTTTGAGTTGCTATGAATGTCAAGCTCACCTCAACACATTAGAGAGTCATATAAAATCAAAGGAGCTTCAATATTACTATGGATTGAAGGATACATCAATTGAGTTTCTAAAATTCTTATTGTTAGTTATTGAATAAACAAGTGTACCTTTGTAAAAAGATAAAAGTAGGAAGACATCGTTAAATGATTGAAAAACGACAGGGTTTGTTAAGGTCACCTCGTGGCTTCTTAAATTAAAATTCCACAGATGTGTGTGTGTGTGTGTGTGTGTGTGTGAATTATAGGTATTCCACGTAGTTGCATGAAACACAAACTCATGGATAGAAAATCATGAATGTATATTATGGTTTCCTACTAGGTGAATTAATTTCTATTGCTTGATGTATATAACGGTTTTATATTTGATGAACTAATTTCCTCCATGTATATATTAATCACGAAAGAATAAATATTTTCATCTCTTTTCAATATTTTTTTACCTACTTTCTCTTGAAACAAACATATTTCAAAAGGAAATAAATGTCCACATTCCTTTGCAATAACATACTTTATATTCTACCCAGATGGGGTCATAACAGTTGGGGCACAAACAAGTTGTTCATATTCCACCTTGCAATTACCGAACATCCTATTTAACCCAGCGCACATGGGAGGTTTGATAGCTGGAAATGATCTGAGGAGAAGATGTGGGAGCTCGGAAACGTCTTTCTCCTACCTTTGACAATTATGACGAGAGAAGGAAAGAAGGAGGGTTGTGGGTACACTAAGATGATAGATGCAGGTGGATCTGAATGAAAAAATGTGATTATTAGTAATGTTGGTAAGGATGATAATTGGAAGTGGCGAACGAGAGAAAACTCAGGAGCATTAATGTTGGTGCATGGGTATGAAATCTTCATTGGGATGGTTTGGGAAACAACCCGTATAAAATCAAGATGGATGATGGATTTTCATCGTGAATGGGGATGGCCAGAAGAGGGAGCCCTTGTTATCGGACTAATCGGTAAGTGCGGACACAAACTGATCTCCCTAACTTCCACGGGAAGCTAGAACAAAACAAGATAGAATACACATTTCACCTTAGACTTCATTGTCATATAAACAAGTTTGGAGAGGTACAAGTGACATACCTTTTAAATGACGCTTGATCCTCGCTAGTGTCATCCTTGTAGCTCCTTCTTTGAGTTTCCGGGATGGTGAACCTGTTTAAGAAGCACAAACCAATAAAGAGAGAGAACAAAGATATTTATATTCCAATGAATCATATGTATAAGATCAAGGAGTTATACAATAAAAGTTAAGACACCTTTATAGGGAAGAAATGTATTGATGCATTATATTAGATGGAAAGTGGAGAATACAACCCATGCCTTGATGTTGCAAGGTCCCTTGCAATGGCTCTTTGCTCCAACACACACACACACCTTTTCTCCAATGCCTTTGATGAAGAAGATCCACAATCTGACTTAGAGAACTAAAGCAAAGCTCTCAAGCATAATCTGTAGTAGAACTCTTCATGCATATGCAAGCCCTTGCAAACTTTAGCCTTTTCCATAAGAGATCCCTCTTTATATAGGATGAAAGAGAGATGGATGAGGGGATTAGGATGATCCCACTAAATCAGAGAAGCGAGTAAGATCCAAACCAATCAGAGGCCACCTCATCTTCTAGAACATTCGTGAATTTTGACTTTTCCTTTGCTTAAGCATCGTCGCACCCTATGCACAGGTAGCCTGCGACGATGTCACAGTCCAGTTTTAGTGCAAAGTGCGACGATCAGGCATCGTCGCACCCCATGCATACAGCAGGATGCGACGACCTTCCTTGTTATAGTTTTTGAAAGAGGAAAAGCAAACCACTTTTCTCATGGAGAAAGTCTCTTTTAATATTTTCAAGGAACATGAGCACAGGTTGTCAGTTGATCGCTAAGGTGACCAAAATAGTGTGTAACAACCCTCTAGAGCTATTTCGACCTTTAATTCTAGGTAATTGGTTTTTCTTTCTCAGACTATGGCGTTGGTTGTGTGATTATTTTGTTATGTCATTGATTGTGGTGTTGGGGAGTGACATCAGCAACATTGTCACTTTGTTCATAAGTCTAAGGGCCATGTTAGTCCCTTGGTGGGCTCTGTGTCTCTAGGGGGTACTCTGTCATGTCTCTATTGGGTGTCTAAATGAGGGTTTTGTTTTGTCTATGAGTGTGGTGTCCTCTTTATTTTTTGGTTTATTTTCCTCTCTCGGAGTTTTGTTATTCTCATCAGCGATACATTGTCTTTGCTCATCCCTTTTTAGTTTTAGATAGAGGCTTTTGAGGTGGTCTTGGCTCTTTGGAGGGGAGTTAGCTCTGGTTAGTATGGCTTGTGGTGTGGGTAGGAATGTGGGGGCGAGGAAAAGGAAGGCAGGGGCCATGGAGGAGACACCATCCACTTCAAAGGATCCCCTGCCCTCGTCACGTGTTGCAAAGGAGGCCTAGGAAGTAGAGACATTGTTTTAAGGCAAACTTCCAGCAAAGACCAGGGAGGAGGTCGAGGAGGTTGAAAAGGAAGTACGTGTTATGTAGCAGACCCTATCAAAAGACTGAATTATGAATGAAGTTGAAGGGTGGGTGAAAGATTCAGTGTACACAAGACCTAGGAGGACCAAATTATTCAAGTAGGTAGAAACTTACTGGTTGGTTAAAACGTTGATTTCCCAAACCTTGGGTAATACAAGGAGGGAGCTCCAGGACATTTTTCATACCATCAGAATTTTCAAGGGAAAATTTGAAGCAATGTGCTAGGTGGTCTTTGGGATTGGAATTTTTGTCTCTCGGGTTGGGGGGAGGAAGTCACATCCAGAAAGTAGCAAACCCCATCATGCTCGAAGAGTACTCATGAAACTCAATTGTCCCGAATGATGAACCTTATGTTGATGATAATACTTAGGAACATAGTATGGAAATTGAACTGATAATTGAAGCTACTAGAGAGAAAGGTCCCCACTTCCTCAGACATGATGTTTATTTCAGTCTGTATGTTTTCAATCTTTTTTAATAAGCATAGATAGTTATAGACAATTTATAGTCTTTTGTTTTTAAATTCTCTCTAACAAAGGTTCATCATAAATCTTTTTTAAGGACTCTCTTCTAATAGGAGTTTTGGTTTCCCCGTAACAAACCCTTATCGAAGAACACTATAATTTTGTTGTACATACAATAAAAAGATCTATTACTTATTTTTTGCTTAAACAAACATACTTTAAATCTATTTTCTATTATGCCTTCTGAATATTAATTAACATAAAATTTATAATTATTATAAAGATCTAGTACTTTTTTTTTTCCCAAAAAACATACTTTAAATCTATTTTCCGTAACAAACCCTTATCGAAGAAGACTGTAATTTTGTTGTACATACAATAAAAAGATCTATTACTTATTTTTTGCTTAAACAAACATACTTTAAATCTATTTTCTATTATGCCTTCTGAATATTAATTAACATAAAATTTATAATTATTATAAAGATCTAGTACTTATTTTTTTCCCAAAAAACATACTTTAAACCTATTTTCCATTATTACTCCTGAACATTAATTAACATAAAATTTATAATTATTATACATAGTTAAGTAAATGCTATGGGAAAATTTTCCACTATCATTCTAGTATATAATATTCTGGTTTCTTTTCAACCATATCTCTAATTAAAAATTGTACAAATGTAAATAAAATACAATAAAATGTTATATGATTTTTTTAATAATAAAATTGTTTTTAAAGATAAAATATACATATTACATTAGAAACTTGTCTCGCATATGTTCCATTATATAAGATTGTACAACAAAAAACATGTATTTGTCGATGATCATAAATGAATTCTATCCCGACAACTCATAAACACAAGCATCAATTTACTATACTTACATAAAGTCTTTCAAGAAAAAGAGACATAATTGTCCTTTAATTATGATCCTCTCAAAGTACATATTCTTTTTTTTTCGACTCTACACTTTTTAGTGGAATTATTACTTTTGTTTATTTATCATATATATGGTAGGTGTTTTTTTAATTTCCCTCTTCCTTTTAATTTGAATATTTCAACTATAAATTTATTTTATACAAAAGTTTATTTTTATCGCTTGCAACACTACTCTATTCTTTCATGTTAATCTCAGTAATTAGGGAAATTTTTTACTTAAAATATATTAATTTAAAAAAAATTACACTATAAATATTATAAATTTAATAGTAATACAAATGATTAAAATAAGATATATTATTTATGTTAAAATTGAAAATAACAACACATATTTGGTAATGTAAGAATATATTCTAATTGCAAAGTCGAAGTTTTCTTCATAAAGTTCCTGAGTGAAACATAAGTATATAAAATACTCGTTCCAACAATTTTGTAGTTTTTCACAATGAATTGGTTTAAGTATAAGAAGTGGGGTTCTTTTATCGTTGCATTGAAGTTTTGATTAATGAAAATCAACTAATAAAAATATACTTAATTAATGTGAATTATGTGAGATTTTAAGGATTAAATTTCATTGATATTAAAGATGTTAATAAAAATATAAATGTAAAATAAAATTTTATTATTTCTATAATAATGTTTAAAAATTATTTAAAATAATAATAATTAAAAAAATAATTGATTTATTTTAATATTTGTTTATATGGTTTAAAAGATAAATAAATTTATTTTTAATTTTATAAATTAATATTTTTTTTCCCAGGAAACGAGCTAATTTTATAAATTAATGAAACAAAATTATAACAGTATATGTTGAAGGCATTCGAGTTCGTTATATGCCCATAAAAGGTTGTTCAGTGGGATTATTTTAAAAAGCCAAAATTAAGTCAAAAGAGGTCTGGAATAATTGTTTCTTGTCTTTCTCTATGTTCAGAATTTTACAAAATGTAAACAACTAATTAATACTTTATAGTCTTCTTTATGTTCATAATTTTACAAAATGTAAACAACTCATTGATACTTTATAGTCTTCTCTCATCACTAGGTGGTTGAGTCCTCCAAATATATATATATATATATAAATTACAACTTGTCATTTAAATTCCATGGGTCATGAAGATATTATGAGGAGAGGGCTTGGGTTTTTTTTATGCAATTTTCCATATTCCTTTATCCATTTCCAGTTTAGCTTTTGAAAGCCTATTTACCTCTTCATTCTTGTTTTTGTAGATATGATCAAAGGAGATGTAAAAGAAACCTGATAAGTTGTTTTTATTCTCTTGAAATAATGGGAGTAAGGTGAAGTTTTAAATGTTGGAATCCCCTTTCATAGATTGGACGACCAACATAGAATCACCATAAATGTGGAGTTAGTGCATGCCCTTTTCCTTAGCCAAGCACAAAGTTAGCTTAAGAGCCATTAGCTCACAAAAATTGCCAGTTCCACTTTCGATACCTATTGAGAAGGATATGTAATGATCATTTGATGAGTAAATAACTCCCCCCCTCGCACCCCCGTGGGGTGGGTCTCTCTGGGAAGCTACATCAAAAAATGTGCATGGCATGTCCCTAATAATGAGGTCGGACAAGGTCCTCACAATCGAATGTGACTTGCAAGGCTACGGGAAGGCATAGAGGATATTTATACTTTGCAGGGCACTTTTTAGAGGAAGAGTGTCTTTGTCTTCAAACAACGATTGCTTCTTAGCTATCCAAATCCCTCGAACACTGGCGAGTGGAAGATCTGCATAGTTGGAGGTTGAAGGATTGGAGAGCCATGATTTGAGGGCTTCTTCAATGTTGTTGCCTTTCTAGGCATTGGACAACCGTGTAGCTCTATCCACTTCTTTCCATACTTCTAAAGTGAAATTCCAAAAAAGAATGAGATGAGGATTAGTTTCAATTGCTTGCTTGCAGAGGCAACATCTTCCTAGACCTTCAAAACTTATCTTTTGTAGATTCTCCCAGGTAAGAGCCTTATTGTTTAAAATAAGCCACTTGAATATTTTTTTTCTTTTTCCAGACAGTTGAGTTTCCATAATTCCCCCACCATATTTGTGACTCATCTCTATTCTCTTGGGATAATGTTTTATAACCAATCTTTGGTTCATAGTTTCTTGTTGGGTTTAGGGACCAGATGAGTTGGTCTTCATGATTCGAGAGAGTCATAAAAGAACCTCGGAGGGTTTTTATGTAGGACCTCCATGTGTTAGCATTATCCTCTCTTAAACATGTTTCTCTCCATGTTAGCCACCTTTGTTTCCATGTGACTCGATTTCTGTCGGCCATTTGGTTTAATGTGTGCAGGCCATTCCTATGTAGCTCACAAATTAGATGAGCAAGGAGTTTATGGTTTTCATTGTAACATGTTAGTGTTTGTAGCTCGAACGGGTATTTCTGTAAGTGTGTCTACATTCTGAAATTGCAATTAAATGTATCCTATACCTTTCCTAGAATTCTTATTAAAGTGACTAAGTTAAAGTCACTTCATGATTTAATTAAAAGAGAGTCATTGATCTCATGATCTAATCTTGACCGTTGAGATTAGGTAAATGGTTCAAGTAAAAGACAGAGAAGGTAAAGGAAAAAAACACAATGAGAATTCATTTTCACAAGTCATGTGAGGTGAGGGAGAAAATTCATAATTGATTTTTTAGCTTGGCGAGAAAGAAAAATAGGCAGTACGTATTTTGATGCAGCACATATTTTGAGGCGGAATGTCTTTTGAGGAAGCACGTCTTTTGAGGTAGCATGAATTTTGAGGTGCCATGTCTTTTGAGTTAGCACGTCTTTTGAGGAAGCACAGATTTCGAGGAAGCATGTCTTTCACAACGACATGAAAATTGAAGTAGTACATCTTTCGAGGCAGATGCATTTATTGTAGCATGTAAAGATCTATACATATAGCCTCAGTGATTGGTAGCATGCAAATAGAGGTAGTGTTGTGGTTCAGGTTTGCAGATTTGTTTGTGGTTTTATTTCTCAAAGCCATTTTCACTGTGAGGGGAGTTGTTGTAGGTTCTGAAGTTATTTGAATGAAGAACTAATTTGGAAGAGCAGAAAAATTGTGTACATTTTGTGATTGCTTTTCTCGTTTTTTGTTGCATGCCAGAGTCAATTATTTCAGCAAAGTATTTAGATCTGATCTGTTTACTTAGCTAAATGATTTAGAGTAAATTAACACAACCAATCCAGGGATCTATTCTAGTTAGTCCCTGATCTCCATGTCCAAACTCCAATTTTCCAAATTAGCTAATTCCCAATTAGAGGGAAAGCAGAAAAAATTGCTTTCCAAAAAATTGAGGCATTTTGTAATTTCTATTGGGGCTTGCGAATCCAATTCGTAATGGATTCATGAGGGAGATATTTTGCCTTGGTCACTTGAGCCCAAAGACCAATGCCTTGGATGAGACTCTAGACACTTTTAGTTTCCAACACTTTTGAGAACATGAATATGTTTTTCATCCCCTAGCTCCCCATTGATTTTAGAATTGCAAACCTTTTCCAAGAGGCTGGAACCATTCCCCCCCCCCCAACTTCTCTATACCAAAGGAACTAAAAGCAAAGTTGTTTTATCTTCCCTAGAATTCCTTATGGGATCCAGGCTAATGACATCCAATATATCAAGATGGATTAAGGTAAAACTTTGAACATGACAAATTTCCCTCCTCTAGAAGGTCATTTACTACACCATGTATTGACTTTGTTTTCTAATTTTTCTAAGATCCATAGCCAACTAATGTTCTTATATTGGTTTTATTTTATATTAAATCCCAAGTATTTGAGCCCAACTTCAAAGTCTCCTAAATGAAAGGGAAAGTTTTGGGAAATTCCATACCTTTCCAAGTCTGAGAGTCTCCAGGTGATCAACAAAGATTTTTCCCTATTAATTTTCATTCATGCATCTTTATAAAACAGATCCAGTATCTCTTGAAGATTTTCCACCTATTACCTTGAGCCTTCATAAAAAATGAGAATATCATCCACAAAAAGGAGGTGAGTGATGTGATAGTTAGGGATCAGTTTTATACTATTTAATCTGTCAAAGATAGAAGTTACCTTTAACGGTCTACTAAGACCCCCAACCACTAGAAGGAAGAGAAGTGGAGACAGGGGACAGTGTTTTATAATTCCCTTTCATCTTTGAAGAAGTGGGTGCCTAAACCCTAGATGAATGAGTATCAATCTAAGGTGAAGCCAAATCACTCTGTCAAAGTCTTTTGAGAGGTCTACCTTTAGGGTGAGTGATTTTTTATTCATTGTTTTAATGGAGTGCATTCCTTCTTATGCAACTCCTATTGCTTTGTGAATCTTCCTTCCTTTTAAAAACCCAAATTGCTCCGGAGAGATTTGTTTTGAGAGGATTCCTTTTAGCCTACATGCAATTAATTTGGAGATGATTTTGTAAATGCTATTGCAAAGAGAGATGGGCTTGAAACTTTCAAAAATCGAAGGGATGTCTGACTTGGGGACAGAGCCAAGAAGGTAGTGTTGAAAGAAACCAAAGTTTGACATGTGGTTTGTGAATATTCAACAACTTGTAGAAGGTCATGTTGTTTCCACAACAACCACCCATTTTATTTTTCTTATATGACTAATATAAAATTCTGACTAGTACATTGGGCCCATTTTTCGATGATTACCAACACATGTTCTTCACCACAATGTCACAAGTACAATGAAGGAAACAATTGTTTTTCCATTGCATCACCTTCATCGCAATTACGAAATTCAAGAGTGTGTCGCAATAGCGAGGAACACATACATCATAAGAGAGACTAACATGCCCCGATCAATTCATCCCATATTCATCACGTTGTTGTCGCTAGTAGGTCAGTTGATCGACGAATTTCCATCATAAGTGCGACCAATTATCGATGAATTGTTCCTAGTAGTTCATCATAATCACATCATGTGGTCATCGCTAATACGTCACAAGATTGATATTTTACTATCATAAGAGAGACTAATTAGCAACAAATGTTTCCTAGTAGTTTGTCGCAACTACATTATGTGATCATCTCTAGGACGTCGGTCTAGCGACGAACCAACGACAAACATTCGACGTGTATTTCACAATAGATCAACATTTTTCCGTCGAAATATCGACGAGTTACCGACAAAAGTTTTGTATATATGATGTTTTTATCCAAGGAGGAAAAATCTACTCTAGTCGAACCATCGATGAACTAGGTCATCGATGGTCTAACAAATGGATATATATATACATATGTCTGATGAATGGCTACTATTATAGTTGTATGGTGTATCAATCACACAACTAAGCTCTTATCACATATCATGATTATTTCCTAATATATATGATAGGTTCATATCAACCCTAACAACCTAAGTTTATCTCTCTATTGAATAAGCAAAACAGTAAACAACATTGATAATGACGTGATTACCATAATTAACTCCATCGTGTTAGTATTGAAATCACAACTAGTATGAACTCAACACAATCATTGATCTTGTCATATGTGATGGTTATACTTATGGTGTAATAGGTGTTGTATATTTGACATAAGTTGTTAGAATGGTATTAGTACATCTCAATTGATTGCCTATAAGGAACTCAATTATGTCAATATAGATCATATTTTCTATGAAGGAATAATGGGTCTAGACAATGCATTTGCTACTAGAATTCTTCGGGCCTTTTTTAGTACCCTGCAATTTGTAGGGCCTTACACCATAAGGATGTTTCTAGTTAGGCTAGATTTTGAACCTGGTGGTGTGAACATCCACCACCAACATCCTAGAGCTATAGATATTGGGTATGTTGTGGAGGGGACTTTATATTCGGGTTTGTGACCTCACAAAACAAGTTCTATGTCAATATCTTCTACAAGGGTGGTGTGATAGCGTACTTCAAAAGGATGGTTCACTTTCACATGAATGTGGGAAGTGGGCCTACTATGATTATGGGGATGTTAAACAACTGGAATCTTGTGGTGGAGAATCTCTCATTCACTGTGTTTGGATATGTGATCAATGATGAGCTTCTGCAAAAGGATTGTCATCTCAGTCAAAGGGAAGTGTGAAGTTCTTGAAAGCCAAGTTTGGCGCTCTTACCCCTCATATTGCATGAGGATTCCATATTCCATAGAGATCATTTCCATTGAAGACAAATAGAGTATGATTCATGGTGTGTTTTGACCCATCATGCAAACAAAGTGAAGGCTTCACTGGACATCCTATTATTCTTTGAGAAGATTCACACTTACTAATGATTATTTAGTTGGAATAGGCTCATCCATAACTAAGTATAAGAAGGATGTTCATTTTTAACTAATATGAAACAATGTTCAAATTGTGTATGCCCAATATATAGTGTTTTCCCTTCATATGTCCTTTCTCTTTGTTGGCCATAGTTGGTCCTCTTATAGAAAATATTAGTGTGTCCATTAAAGACTTTAATTTTGATCTTGCTATTAATATTGACTAAATGAAGTGCATAGAACAACTAGCAATAAAGGAGCAGGATTATTAGTAGCATCTAGGAGCTAGAAATTAGAAAATGCGGTTGCAACTTCTCCATCATTGTAATAGAATACTATATTAATGTTGGAAGATAAGAGAGTGATGGGTGATGGAAGCAAAACATCATGAGAAAATATACCCCCATTGGTATTGAGAATAAGAGAGTTGGTCAGGAAATTGATGCATGTTGTTTGTATGGAAAAGCATGCTCTAAAACATTTGATTGCTTATTCTGATTTGCATCGTACTCTAGACCCTGTTTTTGCCCTATTTTGGATAATTGTCAAGTTGTAACTTGGAAAGATATCATTCTTTAGTGCCAAGGATTATGATGTTGTTATTATATTTTGATCTTACAGTAGAGACACACTCATATTTATAAGAACACAATTTAGTGCCAGCGAATGTATGATGAAGGTATTGTAAAGCATATTAATTGTATTATTTCATGCAAGATATTTGTAAGTGTTATAGAATCCACTAGTATGAAATGAAAGCTCTAATGGAGATGGAGGGCATATTTAACTGGCAATTGAGCACTGCTGGAGATAATTATTATAGCAAATAACATTATTATGTTAGCAGATTTGATAACCAGAATCATTCTTGTAGCATGATTTTTATTTATGGTGCACTTTCTGAGTACATTTTGGTCCAAAGAATGAACCCAGGATCATTTAAACAAGGCTTTGTATTTCTATAGGATACATAACTATGCCCCACCATAACAACAAAGCTTGCTCGAATGAAATATATAGGAACACATACTCCAGATCAATAGGCATGGATGTCTCTACTTGCAAAGATACTTTATTTGAAAGATGTTGATTGAGATACAAGAGCAAAACATGGTTTTGGGTGATGAGGATAAACAAGCTATAAAAGGAAGAAAACATATTTAAGGAAGCTACAGGAAAACGTTCCTCAAAGTTAATCACAGGAAGCATATTTTTGGATGCGTCTGAGAAAAATGATCAATTATTGAACTTAGGGGAATAGTCCCTGAGGCAAGAGAAAAACAGTGTCAAGAGCAATCTTGAGAAGGCGGAGATTGAGGTGAGATGATGACAATATTTGAGATGAATTCTCTTAGAGATGAAAATATTTTATTTTGAAAATCTCTTTGAAATTATTCACTTTTTTAAAAACTTAGGATTGATCTGATACATTAATGATTTCTGTAGATATTTGGAAACCTAGAAACCTTCACTTTCTGCACATATTTGAAATGCCAACAATTTGAAAAACTTCACTTTCTGCACATATTTTAAATGCCAATGAAATGCCAACAATTTAAAAAACCTCACTTTCTGCACATATTTAAATGCCAACAATTTGAAAACCTTCACTTGCTGACACTTGTTACTAGCTTGTTAACAACTTTTAAGATGTGTCGGGTGGAATTACTAGACGATGAAAATAAGGAGCATTGGAGTGTAAGATATATTAAGTAGCTCACCATTATAGTTTTCTCAAAAAGTGTATATAGAGAAAGAGTATTAGAGGTTTATATAATGTAGCATCTTGTTTGTTTTGCATTTAGATTTTGTGGCCCTATGATGGTAATGGATGAACCAGGTGAGGGACTATATGTAATACCTTTTCCTTAAACTAGAAGTAGACATATTTTCTTGAATGTTTAGGTAGTGTAGATGAGTGTGGAATCCTGTCATGAGTAGGTGACAGAGCCAGATGATGCAAGCATGAGGTCGTCTTACTAGGCAGAGTAAGGTGCACCTAAGTTTTGAACAACATGAAAAACGATTTTGGTAAGTGAAGAGATGCAAACATGGAAAAGAGATAAGAGTTTCCATGAGGTGACCTTCTTACATGGGTTACATAAGAAAACTTGGACAATTAATTCATTTTGGGGAGAATGAAAACTCAGGTGGGTTAAACGTTCCTTGGTTCACGAGGTGTAATTTTCTAGGAAGAGTGTGTTGGGAAAGTGATCCAGGAGGCTCATCACATGATCTAGAAAGCCCAGAAATGTTCTGAATGACTCATAATGGTCTCAGAAGCCAAAAAAGGGTAAAAAATAAAAGTTCTTGGAATCTCAACAAACCAGCGCCAAGTCAAATATCTCAGCACAAGTGACTCGTCAAATAGAGCTAGAATGAAGGAGATATGGACATTCAAAGTTCAAGGTTGACCAATCAAAAGTCAAAGGATGATTCAGTGTCCATACTATTGACGTCAACAACTGAATGTGTAAGCTAACATCAACATGATGTCATGATGACATCAGCATCTCGACATGGCACCACCCAGAGGGTGACACGTGGCAAGAAGATTTGGAATTTTTGGTCGCCAAATGGGCCAGTAAAATTGTGCCATGTGGCACCACCATGTGTTGCCACATGGCACCACCCAGAGGCCATGCGAACTAGTAGAAGAGAGATAGGTGTCTATCTGGCAAGACGACAAGTGGAAGCTGACTGTACCGAGGGTCGACCATTCACGGAATGACACGTGGCATGTTGACTGGGACAACACGTAGGCATGTGACTGGGTTCAGTCGGTGAATAGTAGGGTGCCACATGGCCTAATCAATGGGTGCCATGTGGCACCCACGAAATTCCCAATGAGGGCCCGAGACAAACAAAGTCAAAAAAAAATCAAACGAGGGGGGGTGGGGGTCGGCTGGCAGCCAACCCCTGATCCCACTACATCCGGTGTATCCCCATTTATTGGTGGCAATCCCAACCTCCGGCCAATGGTCATACCCAAACTCAGCTTAAACTTCGACAAATTTTCGGGCGGGTACCATAAAATATGGGGTAGTTGAATAGTACCCATACTTCGTGCAAAGGTCCCATCCAAATAGGATATTGGGAATGTTATTTTTGGTGTCGGTAAAATGACATGGTTTATAGTCGTTGAACCATAATTAATATGGTTATAAAAATACAGTTTAAAAAGTGGGGTTCATGGGGTTTGACCCCAGGACCTCCCCCAAACCAACGCTTAATTAAACCATCACTTGCCAACAAACCAACGACCTAAGTTGGTAAATTCACCCGGGAATTTCAATAAAAGGAAAATTTTACCAGTGTCGGGGGAGCGTGCACCCAAGCCATACGATGACAAAGAAACCGAGATGAAGGACTATGTAATAGTTGCAGGTACAGGCACGTGGATCGAGGCAAAGAAGCCCAATAGGGCATGAAGGTGATTGTTTCCAAATGGGATGATTTGAAAATCATTTTTGTGCTATTTCGCGCCCCAAATCCACGTCTATTTTGGCATCAGAGCTTCCGATCAACAAGCTCATTTCATAAGAGCCCAATGTAAGCATGTTATTTATGATGTCATTTTCATTATGAGATGTTGCAGAATGCATATGTCTTGCTATAGGTTTCAAACGACATGGAGAGATGCAGCATGGCAAAAAAACTATTTTTAATGCAAGAAACCTCTTCTCTTTGCCCTTACACATAAATCGAGGCGATCCAGTGTAAGAGAGACAATTTTGACATTTGGTCGGAAAGTGACCAATATTGCAATCAAAGGTTTCATAATTCTGAAACATATATAATGGTTGTGTTTGTCCTTGGATCTTAGCAGTGGATCCAAATATCTTTATGACTTCATGTTTATGGGAATCTTTCTTTATTTTGCCACAAGTCTATGAGAATTTTTCCCATGGAAGGTCCATGGAGTGTGCCTCATATTCATGAGCAAATTTTCCATATGTATTTATGAGAAGTCATTCTTAACACATAAGGACATCATGTTGTTGATGTCACCAAATGGAGACTGCAACCCTTTTTATGTAAGAAGGAGAAGCATCTTTTAAAGAGGAAATGAAGCGACTGAGTAGTTGAGAAAATCTCAGAGACGCATCCTACACCGAGTGAACTCCATTATCAAACGATGATATTTTCTCTCTTTATGTGCTTGTTCATTTCATGTGCTTATGATGCTTTCCTTTATTTCCGCACATTAAGTATTGGAAGCTTTAAGTGATGATACATGAGATGTAATAAGATAAATATCCAAGTTTAATTCAATTTGGATTCAAGAGTATCAAACTTCAACTTCACCTTTAAATGCAATCAGTTCAATAAAACGATATTGAAACTAACCCTTCAAGGAGTGACATAAGACCAAAGAAGAATTGGTAACAGTATCACCCCGTGCTTAGATCAGAAAGAGTGCCATATTTTTTGGTTTCAACACAACTCACAAAGCAATAAGGCCATTTATAGTGGCACAAACATTAATGACAATGAATTGGCTAGAAACCTTGAGCACCATTCAAGGGTTGGTTGTAACTTCCTAATAGTTAAGTGTGTATCATGAGGACCACATGTCTACTTTGCCTTGGAGGTGGTAGTAAACCAACCCATTTTAAGGAAAATGGTTTGTACACCTCTCTGATTTAAAGTGGAGGCTATGAGACTTTAAGTCACTCAAGAGGGTTCATTCAGTAGGTTGAACAAAGGAGTTATTTACTTAGAAGATAGAGTAAAGAATATTGGGGTTTTCTAATATTGAATAGTGCAACTTGAGGAGGTAGACCTAGGAGAGTCAAGACTAGGGAATGGTAGAACTATTTTGAGAGTGTTATTGAAGAACGAGATGTATATGAGGTAGACCTATGGGTTCTTGAAAGGTTTGTTTTTACATGTAGGGTGGCACAAATAGGTCAGACAGGAGTTTACTAGCTTATATATGGGTTCATAGTGTAGAAAGGTGTTGTAGTCAGTAACCAAGGTAATAGAACTAGTTGTTCCAGGTCATCTAACAAAGGCATGGTGAATAAACCAAACATGACAGAAATAGACTTGTTGATGTATTGAGCAGCCTGAGAATGTAACTAACAATGTAAATATCTAATGACGCGAGAGAAGTAAATGATTTGTACATTGTTGGAAATGTGTTGTGGATTGTGGAGGTGACCACCCTTCAAACCTTCATTGGTCAAAAAAAAAATAGCTTAAATGACTGAATAATAACTAAACATAAATGAGTTTGGATTTGAAAAAGATAATTAAACATTATATGACTGAATAATAATTAAACATGTACAACGCTCTACAAATACTAAAGGGGATACCTCATGAATGAGATCCTCTTGGTTTTGAGAATAATTTATTCTCTACTAAACAAGACCAACCACGTGAAGGTGGAAGCTCATTTCCCCCCCCCCCCCCTCTCACATCACTCCCAATTCCCCATACCCAATCATGCATAACAAGTAGAAAAACAAGAATTAAAGGTAAATGAAAGAAAGAAGGTACACGCATACATAACATATAAGGTCCACGCACAACTAGCAAAACAAAAAATTATGTAGTCAATAATTTGTATTAATAAAATTTGCATAATGATATTTACAATATGAATAAATTATTTGGTGCTTACAATTCGAGATTTTAATTTCAAGTAACCACCTTGGCGAAGTTTTTGTTGCGCGTGTTTTTCTAGTCTTGCCTTGGTTGATTTTGACATGTCTGGTACATATTTGAAATATCTTATAAAATACTTGAAACTTTTCGTAGGCTCCCAGACATGTCAAAAACAACCAAGGAAAGACTAGAAAAAATGAAGGTTCTTTGTCATAAACATCATGTTCTATATCCTGCCTTAAAATTTTCATCCTTTCTTTGCCCTCCTCTGTAAGTGGCTTAGACCCATACCATGTAGTTAGTAAAAGGGGAGAATTAGTATTGGACAATGAATTGTACCTAATTGGAAATGTGTTTTGGATCATGGAGGTGACCGCCCTTCAAACCTACACTTTTCAAAGACAATAATAGGTTAAATGACCAAATAATAACTTGTTGGACAGTTGGTTTGGACATTTAGTTGACATTGATGTCAACAAGAGTGGTTGATGTTAGCAGATGTGATGGGTGCATTTGATGAAGTCTACACGAAGCCCCAGAGGTATGGTTAAGGATCTCGTAGTTGATCATGGAATTAGGTCATGAAGGACAGAGTAAATGAAGGTAATTACTCATGGATGGATAGTCTTGATCATCATGCTATTTTCGGTGATAGGTGGTATGCCATGTAGTTCTTCGCGTTTGTGGAGATATGCCCTCTTGAAGATGGAAGCCCCAAAGTATGGTTAAGAATCCCATAAATGGTTGCAACAAGAAGTTATTAGTTGACCCCAAAATGAGGAAAAAGGGTAAAACAGTTGTAAACAAGAAGTTACAAGTCGGCCCTAAAGTCAAGTAAAGAAGTCACTTGGAAAATAATAAATACACGTCAAGAGCCTATCATTTGCACCCACAAGTTTATTGAATATCTGTCTAAGTGAGAAAGTGATTGTTATCTGAGGTTACCAAGGATGAATTAGGCAAATTTCAGAGGGAAGATGAACTGAAGAACAACAAAATTCCAAGGGAGGATGAAGTCTTGTGAGGATGTGTTCTAAGGTATGTTATTTACAAGTCATATTACCATTTTCGCTATAACTTTATTTCTAAAATTATTCCAATAGAGAAACTTGGAGTGTATTGAGAAGACATATCAAGGTATCTATGGTAATAATTTCAACTTCTGGGTCATTGTATTTTCAGAGATGCACTCTGTGGAAAATAGGGTTTTGGCTAGTCCTAAAACTAGTCTCAAACAGGTGTTTCGGGTAAAACAGTCATAAATTCTTCATAAGGTATACTAATTCAATGAGAAAAAATTCATTGGATATATTACAGTCCATAGTAATTTTTTTATAATTTTTAGATCCAGATATAAAATATTTTGCAGGTGGCATTCTCTACAAGTACGCTCTCTAGAATAAGCCGGAATTCAGCAAGGTCTGCCATTTTTGCTATAACTCCTTTTATGGGATGTTCCAAGCAGTGAAACTTGGAGGAATTGCAAAGATGATATTGAATAATATTGGTTATAATTTTTAGACCTTTATTCATTAAATTTATGTAGTTATGCTTGTTGAAAGTTAGGCTTTGTGACTAATCCAAAAACTAGTCCCGTGAGACTAAGGTAAAGTTTGATGAAGATGTTATTCTCTTGTTGTTGAAGTTGAGGAATGTTTGCAGTTCTATGATCACATACACTAGGTATGTTATAGAGTTATAGTTATGTTTATATGCATGTTTTGAGGGTTACATGTTGATGATGTTATGGTGCATGCTTGAGGCAAGTTTTTGGTATACTCTTGAATCTTTGGCACATGGTGTATGGTTGTCATTGATATTGATACATTGTTGAGGAATACACTTGGTATATGACAACACAAGTATGAGATACATCTCTTGGTGATGTTGGTACTTGGTTGAGGTAGACCATTGATAACACTTGCCTGGTATATCCTATGATATATGGTGTATGGCATGATTGAGTGATACAATATATGGTTGAGATACATTATTAGTACATGGTATATTATTGATCTACATGGTTTATGGTTGAGTCATATGGTACAGGTTATGGTGCATGGTTGAGGCATCGTTTGGTACAGGTTATGGTGCATGGTTGATGCATGGTTTGGTACAGGTGTTGGTGCATGGTTGATGCACAGTTTGGCACAATTGTGGTGCATGGTTGATGCACTTATTGTGGTACAGGTTGTGGTACATGATTGATGCTTGGTATGGTACATGTTGATGGTTTGGTACATGCTCGATAAAATCATGTGTTGGTGATGTTGGACATCTAGTTGAGAGGTGTCCTCAATATATGATCCATGTGAGAGGATCTAGTTGAGTATCAATGACAGTGACATGTTGGACAGGTTTATCAATGACAGGTTGAAGTGACAAGTTGGAAATAATGACAGGTTGACAGGTTACAGGTTGATGTGACAGTGACAGTGGCATTGATTGTGGTAGTGACAATTGGTCTACACTTATACTTCAGGGTGGCAGGACGGGGCAAGGAAAGGGGGTTGTAGCCTTCTTTCGGTTGGAGACGGAGAATCAGGGAGTTGGAGATTCCTTCAAGTTAGAGATTGAGAATCAGGGGGTTGTAGCCTCCTTATGGTTGGAGATGGAGAATTCAGGGAGTTGTAGATTCCTTCAGGTCATAGCCTGTAAATAGGTGGTTGTGGCCTCCTTCCAGTTGCAGCTGGAGAATTGGGAAGTTTGTGCTTCCAATGAATGTATTATTTGATGTATAAGAAATCATTATGTAGTTTTATCTCGTTTGGGTTTCCACGTAAATTCTAGTGTATTGTGTACTTGATGTGATGTTGCTTATGTTTATATGCTCATGATATAATGATAATATATTGTATATTAATTTGAAGTTTATATATTGTGGTTAAAAGTGATCATATTGATTCACCCCACCCCCCCACCTCTTAGTATTCCAACATAACTAAACACGAATGAGCTTGCATTTGACAAGGAGAATTAAATGTTATATGACTGAATAATAATTTATCATGTACGATGCTCTAGAAATACTAAAGGGGAATACCTCATGAATGATCTCCTCTTGATTTCAAGAATAATTTATTCTCTACTAAACAGGACCAACCACGTGAAGGTGGAAGCTCGTTTGGCCCCTCTTGCCCCTTCACATCACTCTCAATTCCCCATACCCAATCATGCATAACAAGTATCAAAACAAGAATTAAAGGTAAATGAAAGAAATAAGGTACATGCATACATAACATATAAGGTCCACGCACAACTAGAAAAACAAAAAATTGTACAATCAATAATTTATATTAATAAAAATTATCTTGAAAATATGTACAATCAATTCTTTTTTTGTTTCTTTTTTTTTATAAAACTAATGAGTGTATCATATCACATTCGTCTCAATCCTGGCCTTCAGGTATTGGGTCCTTTTCTGGTGCTAGAAGGTGATGGGTCATCTCAAGCATTCTACTACTTCTAGTAGCAGGACGTGGACGCATATGCACTATAGGGGCATCCACTACAATAACAAAAAGCGTTAAAAGGCCATGGTTAGTTATTGGTCATAGCAGTGTTTCATTAGTATGAATATCATTACTATGTTTTTTACCTGAAGGAGTAGTGGACACCATTGGTTGGAATGTATTTGGTTCCTCTCCTCTCTGAGCACCCTCATCTACATGCTCTGTCATTGAAACAAGAAAAGTTATAAGTACACCATCTGAGGGAAATATTTATAATCATTGTATTATACATTTTATTTTAAAGACACGCATATTGTGATGGGTTTGTGAACCACTAGTATCATGGGGTTGTTGTCCACCACCATCAGATGAACCAGTGTTGCTTGCCTACTTAAACAAAATAGAGACACAATTAATTGATGGGTAAAATAAATTGTCAATATATTGGAAAAGTAATCAACAACTACAATCTTGTCATTTTATTTACCAAATCATTTGAAGGGTCAGATTGTGTCTGTGATCCCTTCTTTTGTCAATTTTCCACCACAACTTGAAATTTGAACTTGAATTCAAGCATCAAATCTTCTTTTGTGGCTACACTATTGAATGTATCCCCTTGTATCGCATGTCATAAGATATGGATTTTTTCTTACTGGCTGCAATTAGATAAATTTTGCTTAATGATATGTATAATATGAATAAAGTATTTGCTACTTACAATTCTATATTTTAATCTCAAGTGACCACCTTGGTCAAGTTTGTGTTGCCCATGTTTATCTAGTCATTCCTTTGTTTCTTTTGATGTGCCTGGGAGCCTATGAAAATTTTCAAGTATGTTATAATATATCATGATTTTTTTCTATATAACTAACCAAAATTCAACATATTCAATTCAAAATCTCATATATTACCTTTCAGGGCCATGTGGTGTCTTCCCTTCGCTTCTCAATCCACTCTCTTTTGCGTCCTCCTATATATTCTTCCATTACCTCTCGGAAATGGCCAGAGGATGATCATACTTAGGGTTATTTTTCAATTGAACCCTATATTTATCTCTGACATGTTTCAAATATGTACTGGCCCTTGAGGTGATTCCAGTCTTGTTGAATATATCACCAAACATGTTCACCATGTTGTTCTATATCCTGGCTTAAAATTTACATCTTTTTTGTCCCGCATCTGTAAGTGGCTTAAACCTAGCCAATTCAATGTATTCCTTGTTTTTCTTTCTCAAGGCATTTCGAATTGTTTCCATCGGGTTGATGAATCATATATTTCATTCCATGCAGCATACTACTCCAACGGTGTGCTCGTCTACATCAACAAATAAACATGTCAATTAAATTATTATATGCAGGAATTGATATGAAAATCACTATTATACCTGCTCTGAGCTAGACAGTGCCTTCCCACGATCACCCTGCCACATTATAAGACGCATGACAATTTAGAATGTTAGAAAATAATCTAAGAAGCATGAGCTATTAAAATGTATATTAAAGATATAAAAAGGAAAACATTAATTATAGATTTGGTATACTAGTAGAACATGTTAACCCCCATAATAGCAGTGCTTCCATCGATTCGATCCAAATCGTAATTGATCAACAACTCTTCCCCTGCAGCTATTGTTTTCACTGCACATACAAATATTCAATTTCCTTCACTTCCCTCAAATATACAATTGGGTTGCTTACTTGTTGTCTTGGGTCTTGTACTATTAATAAGCCCTGCAATATTGTCTGACACCTTTGGACTTCCATCAATATACATTGTCACTCATTTATTGTGATCGTTGTCTTTTAGTTGTTTGTAATTTGTAGCGACTGCATATCTCTGCATACTTGGCATATATCGAACCAACCTCAACCAATATCCATAGTTGTAGCATAGTCCAACATACTCCATCATATCAGCAAGTCCTCCATCTTTCACCTTTATGAAATCCATGGATAATAGACTCAAACCATGTGTGGACAATGGAGCAATGTGATAAATCCTGTCATTGACACGGAAGTCAGTGTCCAACTAAGGAATTTCATTGGGTACCCATGGTCTCAGTAGATGGTTGAACCTCAAATAAACCTCGACGTCGCCTATGCTCTCACTGTAATATGAACATGAACCCCCTTTATCAAGAAAGAATTCCATGCACCTACGACATTTTCTTCTGACCATTTCACCTCTAGTTGATCTTGCCATGTTAGATGTGTTCGATGTCATAACACTCTCCCCCCTCCCTCCAGAAATTCCCTCGCATGAGGATGATAGGTCTGATAGGTACATGTTTGGTTGTACCTACACTCCATCGAATGAGAAAATGCAGTTAGCGACGATATGATTGAATATATCCACATTATTCACCTAAATAGACATCGTCAAAATGCATGTGCCAAGCATGATCATAATAATCATATGTGAAAATTGGGCTTGAGTAAATGATTCACACTTTTTTCAATGGTGAAGATGGAATAAGTGTTGAAATAGGACTTATATGGAATAGCGTTTCATACTAAAGGTGGGGCTTGTAAGTTGCACACGTAAGTAAGGTACATTTAGGGCACAAATATGCCCAATGAATAAGTGTCTAGGAATAATGTTAAATGCCTTCCAAAAGTCAGAGAAGCAACAATAGATCTATAGTCCCTCTTGAACTAGACATAGCCAATAGTTCTGAAACCATTCCTCTCAAATTTTTCAGATAGGTAAATATCAATAGTTGTTGCATATTGTATTGCTAAATAATATTTCCTAGTCGACAAGTTGATTATTTCATTGTTGATAATGTTGATAATGTTGATTAAGGTTGTTTTTCATTGATGTCAACCCTTGAAGAAAGCTCAGCAGCACAAAGGTTTGCGTAATGGACCCAAGATTGTTTGATGTAAAGATTACTCATTATTGTCTTATAATGGTTGATAAGAAGTAAATATGGATGAACTCCAAACTGGTCCCCTTATGGTGAAAGCCCTCACGGGAAAACGCTTTGAGGAGTAAGAGAACCCATGATTAATTGTGGAATAATGAGATGAATGACAATGAATTTGTCAGGTAAACTATCCTAGACGGATAGTTCTTGTCATTCCATTTCTGTTGGTATGTGGAACATCACATAACTCCTCACGGTTAAAGAGTTATGGCCATGAGAAGTTGGAGACCCCAAGTTTGGGTAATGGACCAAAGTTTGTTTGATGGATAACGGTATGAGTTATGATATATTTTTAGATAATACTATTCTATATGGATAGTAAATGTAATTCAATTTCTGGTGGTATGTGGAACGTCACATAACTCCTCATGATTTGAGAGTTATGGCCTTATGAAGTTGGAGGACTCGAATATGTCATCTAGAAGCCCCAAAAGGTCAAAGTAGTCAAAGTGGTTTAAGAGATTTTAAAAGGTAAATAATAAAGTGAAGTAATGAGTGTATTATAATTCAAAGTGAATAAAAAATAAATTATTTCAATAATAAATTTAATG
>ML797569.1:223921-239124 GCA_009831015.1 Picea engelmannii
AGAACTTTCTATTCATGGAAAGTGGTTAACCCTAAATAAGGAAAATAGGTTAAGTGACCTAGAAATGGGTTAAGTAACCTAAAAATGGGTTAAGTGACCTAGAAGATGAAAGTATAAATAAGAAGCTAGGATCTCTTGTAAAACGTACATTTGGTGAGAATCCTTTTTGTGGATCAATGGAGAGCTTCTTGTGAATATCTCTTGGAGTATTGATGGAGAGCTTCTTGTGAGAGCATCTTAATTGTGTGGATCTATTGAGCATGATTGAATATCTATTGTGAGGAAGAGAGCGAGAGGAGGATCTCATGAACGCATCAAAGTTTTGGCAATGTCAGAGATCTTGACGGCAAAATTCTCGGATTCACAGAAAACCCTATTTTCTTATGTCCACACGGGTTGTCTGTGTATAGGGTGCATGTACACGCGGGCTGGTTGTGTATAGGGTGAGTGTACACATGGGCTAATTGTGTACAGGGGACATGGAGTGGATAAAATCATGGAGATTTTTATTTGAGCTGGTGCCAAGCTCCTGGATGATGAGGCAGGTTCCAGATCTGCATTCTATGGCCTCANATCTATCACTGAGACACTGGTATGGTTACATTATTGTCTTGATGGATACTATTGTTTGATGTGTTGTGAATGCTTAGGGAATTCTTGGTATGGCTTCTATGATGTGGTTCAGTTTGGTTGATTTGGTTGATGGACTGAGAAGCACTCTTGTGATTCAGTAGTGACATGATTGCTATGGTATACTAGTTGTTTATACATGATTGAGATAGCATTCATATTGATTTGTTGTGGAGCATGAGCAAGCGATTGGAGAGCTTGGATGTGTTATGACTGGTTGTGGGTCAGTTTGGACAGTGGAAGACAAAAGAGAAAGTGATTGCAGGTTGCAGAGGATCTGAGCATGTGAAGCAAAGAAAAACCCTAGTTTCTCATAAGCATATGCTTGTTATATTATACATTGGTCGTGTTCACACGCGCGTTGTGGTGAGCCAGGGCGCGTGAACACGCGGGCTGCACTACTAATAGGTCGCGTACCTATTGACAGATTAATATCTATTGAGGATTGTTGCCTCATCTCAGTTGATGCTGAGGGTGTAAGATGAGTCTTTCATTATAGAGCAGGTGCTCTTACAGAGTTGTACTCTATTCAATTGTTGTTGATAAACCCCAAGGATTGTAGTCCATAATAAAAAGAAAATTGTACATACATCTTGTGTTCTTTGTGGTTATGACTTGTTGATGAAATATTGTTGATATATGTTGTTGATATGTGCTCACATCTAACTGGTTATAAATGACAGCAATGGGTAATGAATAAATTTTGAATGTTAATTGATGAGTTTTTGTGCAAGAGGAAGTTTTGGGAAAAATATCCCCACAATCATTCACCCCCACTCTAAGTGTGGTAGGTGTGTCCAATAGAGATCACTTGAAGCTTGTGTCAATATGTTGATATTTGAGGCAGC
The DNA here is from genome assembly GCA_009831015.1 of Picea engelmannii. Lineage (NCBI taxonomy): Eukaryota > Viridiplantae > Streptophyta > Pinopsida > Pinales > Pinaceae > Picea > Picea engelmannii. The sequence goes on from ML797569.1 coordinate 225,400, forward strand.
ATCATGAGACATTATTCCTGGAGGATCCTATATGCATTAGTAGAAGGGAATGTGGACTTCATCCTAACGTGCCTCAGATGGTCAGATGAAGGAGCCAAGACATTGGTTTCACGAGGAAACCTTGATATGTATTGGGGGACATTGGCTCCATGAGGGAACCTCAATGTATCCTAGAGAAGACATTGGTTCCATAAGGGAACCTCAATATGTCTTAGACATGTGTTCCATAAGGGAACCACGAGATGTCTAGTATGGAAAAAGTTCATGAGTGAAGCATGAGGTTGGACATTTCAGGATATTTGGGTTTCCATTATAAATTCATGTACCCAAGGAGAAAAGGACCAAGCTAAACCCTTCAGGTAGAAAGGGTACATTTGTGGGGTACAGTGAGTCTTGTAAGGCATATTGGATCTACATCCTTGGTCAGAGATCGATTAAGGTGAGCAGAGATTTTACCTTTGAGGAGAAGGTAGCCTTCAAGAAATCTAGAGGATTTCACATGGAGATTGATAGTAAGAGACAGGAAGAGATGGTGCCTTCTTCCCCTCACCCTCCAGCAGTTCAGAGGGAGACAGTTGAGTTTATTGATCCAAATGATGCCGTTGATCATGTAGCTCCAGTTGATGTTCCCAGAGACATTGCAGTAGGTCGGAAAAGACCTACATGGGCTCGTCAGACTATGCAGGAGGCATAAGGAAAGTGAGTTCCTCATGGTACCTTCTGAGAGAGCAAGAGACCTTGGAGATATCCATGCTATTTTGCAGCTATGAGTCACATCATTGATTCATAGCCGTCTTGTTATGAGGAGGCATCTAATCATCCAGTGTGGAGAGATGCCATGATGGAGGAGTATCATTCCATCATGAAGAATGATGTGTGGAATATTGTATTGAGACCTAAGGGGAAGTCTATAGTGACTTCCAAGGGGATATATAAGATCAAACACACAACTAATGGGATAATTGAGAAGCACAAAACAAGATTTGTTACTAGAGGATTCTCTCAGGTAGAGGTAATAGATTATGAGGAGACATTTGCTCTTGTTTCTCGATACACTTCTATCTGGAAAAGCATTTCCCTTGCAACATGCATGGGTTGGAGACTACATCAGATGGATGTGAAGACAACCTTTCTCAATGGAGAGATTGAGGAAGAAGTATACATCGAGCAACCAGATGGTTTCGTGATACATGAGAAGAAGTCGCATGTGTGCAGGTTGAAGAAGGCCTTGTATGGACTCAAGCAAGCACCTCGATCTTGGTATGCAAGGATTGATGGACACATGATGAGTTTGGGCTTCAATAAAAGTGTTGTTGATCCTAACTTGTACTACAAAATTGTTAATAGTGAGTCCCTGATTTTTAGTCTTCTACATTGATGATTTATTACTCACTAGTACAAAGAGCCTTATTGTTGAATGCAAGTATGTGTTGGCCTCTGAGTTTGAGATGAAGGACCTTGGTATGATGGACTACTTATTGGGACTAGAGGTTTGGCAGAGAAATGATGTGATCTTCCTGAGTCAGGGGAAGTACACAGTTGAGATATTGAAGAAGTTTGGGATGTTGAACTGTAAGCCCATGGCTACAACACTGGTGACGAATCTGAAGAAACTAACCGTGTCTTCTTCTAATTCCAATGAGATTGATCTAACCCCATACAAACAATTGATTGGATCATTGATGTATCTGGTTCACACCAGACTAGATATTTTCTATGGAGTGAGTGCATTTAGCCATTTTATGAGTCAACCAAGACAGACACACTGGATTGTTATGAAGCATGCGTTTAGATACCTGTGAGGCACAGTTGGACATGGTTTGAGATATACAAGGAGCGTAGTGGGTAGGAAGAGAACCTCCAGGTGTTTCTTCACGTTGGGATATTCCATGATTTCCTGGTGTAGCAGGAAACAGAATTATGTTGCTTTGAGCACCGTAGAAGCAGAGTACTTTGCATTGAGTGTGGCAGTTCGTGAAGCAGTGTGGCTTCGCAAGATCCTTGTATATTTATTTGGACATGTGTTGGATGCCAGTGTTATTCATTATGATAACCAGAGTTGTGTGAAGCTCTCAAAGAATCCAGTGTTTCATGACAGATCAAGTAACATTACATTCGAGACATGGTGCAGAGGAAGGTAGTACTAGTGCAGTACCTTCCTATAGATTAGCAGGTTGTTGATGTTCTTACTAAACCCTTACCAAGATGAAGTTCGAGTACTTCCATGATAGACTTGTTGTGGTAGAGAATGCCTCCCTCGTTGAGAGGTAGTGTTGATGTTTTCAACTTTTTGACAGACATTCTCCAGATCACACTCATCTATGACTAAGTTGAGTTGATCTGCGAGGACACTTATCCAAGAAGGGATAAGTGGGTTTAATATTATAGCCCAACGTCCCTTGTGGAGAGAACATGAAGACACATCCCTTATGGAGATCACATGAGGACATGTCCCTTGTGGAGATCACATGAGGATACATCCCTTGTGGAGAGGACATGAGGACATGTCAAGGGAGTTGAACTTGACATAACACACTATGGGGAGTTGACCCTAGTGTTTTTAGAGGGAGTATCCTCTAGAATTCCACATGGGAGTGCCATGTGTGAGAGACATTCTCCAAATCGTACTCCTCTGTAACTGAGTTGAGATAATATGTGAGGACACCTATCTAAGAAGGGATAAGTGGGTTTAGGCTTATAACCCAACATCCCTTGTGGAGATCACATGAGGACACGTCCCTTGTGGAGAGGACATGAGTACATGTCAAGGGAGTTGACCTTGACGTCACACACTATGGGGAGTTGACCCTAGAGTTTCTATGGGACTAGCCTCTAGAAGTCCACATGGGAGTGACATGTGTGACAGACCTTTTGCTACTACGGTGGTTGTGTACCACTGGCAGGAGACTGTGTGTCTCTGGACAATATCTGTATACTACTATGGAAAGATACCTCCCTAGATAAGAGGGAGTGTTGATGTTTCAACATCGATCAGACCTTCTCCTAGATTGAGCTACAAACCAAGGGAGATAGGATACATTTATCACAAAGGTGTACTTGTCTTAAATGGGCCTAGGTGTAGTCCTTCCTTGATCATGAAAAGGAATAATATGGACTTGAGGTGCGTTCCACATGTCAGTTAGCATCGAGTTTTCATTCACTCACAGGGGTGTACCTATGGTGAACGACCCTGGTTTGGTCTGTGTCCTAGTCATGGTGATTTGACAAGGAATGATAAAGACTCAAGATGCTAGGCGCTATCACATGAGGACATAGAGTAAGCTTGATCTTAGAGAGAGTCAGTTGGCTCAGAGGTAGAGCTGCAGGGGGAGTTTCCCCTTGGTTCAGGTAGGAGAGAGACATCTCCCAAGACTAACAAATAAGTGTCATGAGTCTAGGGAAAAGTTTGTGTACTTCAAAGACAAGATTGGCATGATGCAAAATGTCTCCCTAGTTGAGAGGGAATGTTGATGTTTGGACAACATCGGGAAGACATTCTCTTAGATTAATAATTAATAATATAATTACTAATTATTAAATAATATATATAATGAGTAGATGATATTAATAAATAGTTATTGATTATCCAAGGGATGCATCCTTTCATGGATGGTCAGCATATGTTCTTTATATATGGAACACTCATCATTGTAATAATATATCGAATACAATATCTTCTCATATAGAAAAATCAACAGGTACACCCTATTAAATGCACATATTCCTAGAGTTGTATGTGTGAAGGGGTCATGTTAGTTATTGGGAACATACATATTTGGATCTAGATCTTTCTAAAAGTATATTTTAATTGAAGGTTGTTAGAATGAAAACTATAAAAGAGAGAGCACCTCTCACTTGCAAATTAGAAGTACAAGTGGATAGAAATCCCCTTAAAGATCAAAAACATTGTCATTTTCAAGTAAAGGGAGGAAAGGTTGTTGGTGAATGAATGTTCTTGTTGTTGGATTGTTGATCACATTTATGCTTGGGCTGCCACATTATTTTCTATTGGTATATAAATGTTGTTTCAAGGTTGTTACACATTTTCTGTGGAATGTTTAAGTGTTAAGAGAAGGGTTATGTGAGAGGCTTCCAACCTTCAATATCTATTGATGTAACCAGAATTGTTGATGAAGATAAAGGCTATTATTAATTCATGTTTTAGTGACTATTTGTATGTCTCTTTACTTTGGCCTTGACTCATCTTCAATTTTATGCATTCAATTATGAAACTGGTATGTTAATTAACAAATGTAGGACAATAATAACATTGGACAATTCAACAGGGGTGAGAAAAATAGTAATGTTGATAGGATAATAGATCTAGTAAAATAGGGAAGAAGAAGACAGTGTAATGGTTGAATATGATTTGAAAGAAGCAGAAATCACATATCAATGGTGGATGAATCAAATGAAAGTAGTGAAGAAGAGAATTTTGTAGCTAAAAAGGGAGATTAGTGATGAAGGGAGCAGTGAAGATAAATTGAACAAGTTGTAGAAGCTAAAGAGACAAGGAGAGTTAGGCTTCCAGATCATGGTTGTGAGAGAGAGGATTAGTTTTGAAAGGATTTCCATTGTGTAAGATCATAGGTGAATTTGAGTCATCGGGATCCAAAGTACTAATTTAGAAAGGAGTCCAAGTGTATGTGGAAGTGTATATTTATGTAGGAGAGTTTCCCTTAGAATGAGTAATAACATAACTTGAATCTAAGGGGATTGAGAATATTGATGTAGGAGAAAACGTGCAGTCAAATGTTATGTGTGTTGATATATGTTAGTTTTTCAAAGAAAGATAAGCTCCCCAACTTGAGATGGTGATATCTAATGATAGTGGAACTATCCCAGCCCCATCCATACCCTGGGCATTTTTGCATAATAAGGTACTTCATTCTACTAATTTAAATCACTTTTCTAATTTTAATTAGTCAATTTTAGGTGGCAGTGATAGTATTCATCTTATTGGTGGTAGTAGAAATTTGTCTGGGAAAATTCAGGGAGATAGTGGTAATAGTCAACACCTACATATACAAACAGGTCCAAGTGGATTTACTCTAGTTAGTCATTCTTCTAGTAATATGGTGGGGACACAAGGTGGGTTTCTTTTGTGGCTACCTGAGTTTCACATGAAGGTTTTGACGCTTGAATCTGTTAGGACCGAAACAACAACCTCACGGGGATATAAATCCCCCTACCTTTTTATAGAGGTGGTACTCCTCTTTAGACTTTCTTGGAATTTCTATATTTTCAAAATGTGGGACTTGACAGAAATTTGTCATAGTAATTAAAGAAGCATAAATGTTACAAGAAAATAAAAGGAAAATGATTTTTTGTTTTCTTTTAAAGGAAATTTCTGAGAAAGGACTAGGAATCACACATTTAAAGCAAATAAGCAAAATTTCCTCACAACCATCATAGTTTAAAATAAATTTTTTGGATCACATAAAACAAAAAGAAGATGATCTGCATGCAAAAGAATACTTTAATAGAGTGGACACATGGGTAGCTCAAATAAAGATAATGATATATCAACCTCAAATACTTTATATTCTGAAAACATGGTTACAAAGCGTAGTTGAGATTGTTCCCAAAGTAGCTCTCTTGAAATTTCTAAAAAATATATAGCCTGTTACATATTATTTGAAATTGTAAATGCATTTGTCTAAAATACTGGGATTGGGGCTCCCGTGGACCATAAAGCAAATAAATACAAGAAATAATCTTTTAGAAGGAAGACAGTGGGTGGTAGAAGAATCAGCAGGACCTGGTAAGAAGAAAAAAGGAATTATCAGTCTTCGGTTAATCCTTTCTAGTGAAAGAGGTGGAATAACTGGATGAAGGACCCGATAAAGAAAAAGAAGGATATGATCAGCATAAACTTATTACGATGGTCTCTCGTGTATTTTCATTTTCTTGTTGATGTCCTTTTATCGTTTTCATCAATGGTTATAGGAACCGTCTCAACTGCTTCTTGCCCTTCATTGGTCAGTTTATTGATAGATTACTTGAACCATTCTTCGATGTAATTTTTCATTGGTTCCATGTTGATTTCATGTCGGATTTTGATGTTGAACATCTCGCCCTCCAAGTCTCTTAGATCAAGGGAAATGCCATGTAATTCTTCTTCAATGTCTTATTTTTTTATGGAGTAATCCACTAGCCAGTTATCTATAGCGTCCTCATCATATTCAATTATACCATAGAATTTTTCAATTGACAATCCTTTAAAAATCTCAACTTGCTCATCGAATTGTTGTTTTCTTAGGAACAACAAGTTAAGAATCAACTTGGGATCTTGAACTTCGTTAGTGCTTCCGGCTAGGTCCAACTCCGTGAGCCTTTTGAATAGTTATTCTCTCCTTGATATGGCTTGGTTGCACACTTGAATAATGTTATTCAAGTTCTTTATATTTTCTTTCCAACACGCGTTCAACTACTTAATCTGACTTGGAGAGGGAAGGTCCTCCTCTCTTCTCCTTAGCTCTGACATGTTGGAAACTTTAACACCAAAGGGTACCATGGCATCAAGGTAAAAACCTTCTTCACTTTTTAGGTCGGCCTGCAAATACTCATGGAAGGCATGCACCCTCGAGCCAAAATAAATCACATTCTTTGAAATTTTCCAAGCTTCTGTGATCAGTGCCATTATTTTCTTGATATTGTTCTCCACATAGATCCTGGCTGATGTAAGTAAGCTTGAGGATCCTTTTAATTTAGTGGTGGGTGTGGTGGGTCCAAAAATTTCCAAAGGGTTGGCAAGAAGTGGAAGATGCATCAAGGTCTCTTCGAGTTCCTTAATCCTTTCCTTTAACTTTATGTTTTCCACTTCAAGACCACCAATGGAGTTGTCCAATGCATCGTCGGTTTATCTATGGATTCTGGAAATATGGGAAGGCCGCATATTTCTTACGTTAACCTCTGAACGAGATTTCCCTTTTTTATTCTTCACATCACTCTTCTCAATAATTAATTTCTTAGATTTTTTTTCAAATACAACACTCTAGGATACAAATGAATCTTCTTCATAGAAGGTCTCATTCTCAACAATTTCCAACGATGGATTCTGGTGGACCGTGCCTCCTAGATGATCAATGTTAGGAAACATTTTCTCAATGTCGTCCTCGAGCTCCATATCTTCGAGGGAGAAGTTGTTTATGTCACTTTCTACGCGATGCTCTTCTTCCTCTTGTACAATATTCTTCCTCTTCTTTCTCAGAGGAAGTTTATGTGAGATTTCAATTTTTCTTGGAGGGGGGTTCTTGTCTCCTCCTCCGCCTGAACTATTGTTGATAACTTTTCTAGATGGCTAGGCCACTGGACCACTACTCTGAGATGTTGTAATATTGGGAGTAACAGTTGGGGACTGGGCACTCTTCTCATTGGGACCCTTTCCTTTCTGTTTGTAAAATTCATTGGTACTAAGTATCATCTCCAAGTCGCCAACAATGTGAGTAGGAACGCCCAAGTTATTATCTTCTTCTTCTCCTAGAACAGTGTGGATAAATGAATTGCTAAAACCCATTGTTAACATATGTTCCAAAAAAAAATTGTTAGGGTCAAACCCTTTTATCCTTTCAGCATACTTGAGATTCAGGTTGTGTAAGTAGTTTGCAAATTCATCGATTTTGTTCATATTTCTGAATACGAAGTCCCCAATTTTCCAAGGAAAGGGTATGAATTTCTTTTTTAGTTTCTCATGAAAAAAGTGTAGCCAGAAATTATATTGCCTTGCAACTTCTGTAATAAACATTATGTTTTATATATGGCATGGAAGAAAGGAGGGATTTTTCTTATAACCGAAAATCTTGATAACATTGTAATTTTCCATTTTCTCCAAGGCCCCCTTTTTATCCAGGAATTTACTTTCTTCAGCGGATATTCTTGGGGTATCTTTTCCAAAAAACAATCTTTTAAAAAGAAAGACAAAGTCATTGAAAAATTCATAGAAATGCAGGGAAGCTTTGTGCCTCCACAACCCCTGGTACCAAAAGGTCATTGGGTCAAATTCAGAATTCACCTTCTTGAAGATAGACAATTTAGGAAATTGACAGCAATGTGCTATCACGAATACGAATAAGAGGCCATAAATAATTTCTTATATTTTTTGTATTGTGAAAATTGGGAAGAGATTTCAATGGAAATCAGTTTTCCCCAATCGAAAATGTCTTGCTCCTTGACAGTGAAATATAAGATATAAAGAATCATATGAGAAATACTGGCAATATTTTCTTGGACGGTCACTCTAGTGAATAACCAAGAAATTTCCCGAAAGGGGTTTTTGAAAGAGTTGACCTGCAACATGGTAATATCTTCAGGGATGGTCATGGGATTCTCCAAGCATTCAGGAAAGAGGTCCAGGCTGTTGTCATGCTTTTTCAAGAAGTCCCTGCAATATTCACCTTTGAAGGTGAGTCTTGGCTCTGGGAGTTTTAGCATTTTATGGAACACTCGAGGTGAAAGAGAGACGGGAGAATGGTCTTGAAGTTGAATAATCTGCTGACTTGTTATATATTTCTCAGCGCACCAAGAAACCAGTTCCTTCCATTCAAAAACCTCAGGAACACAGCCTGCACGAGCAATTTCGAATGTCCAAATTACTTCCTTCTGAGCAGAAGGGGATGAATAGTAAGAATACACTCTAGACCACTGAAATTTCTGGTCCTCACGTCCAAAAATGTTCAAAGTATCTTCACATAACTGTTGTCGATATGTTGTTGCCATAAGTTGAAGAGACCATTCTTTTAATCTAGATAATATTTGAAATGAGTGCTTGAGAGATATAATATAATCTTCCGCAAATCGTGCTTTAATGTGGTTTCATAAGAAATCTCCTCGATCCCCTCGCTTATTAATGACGATATTTATGGGACCCACATGATGATTTATTAGCATTAAACCATACTAAATGCATATTGGGAAAAGCATGAAGGTGGTGGCGACAGATGAGAGGAGTTAGGAATTGGGATTTTTGTGAACCCGCCAACCCACCATTGTAAAAGGTCGAAAATTGGCTAAGTGTTGTAATGTGGTCAGTCAAACTCAATATAGGAGAGATGAGATACTTAGGAGCTCGGGGAGTCCAATGGTCAAAAAGTAGATCGCGGATCTTTTGGGTGCAAAATGTATATCACAGAACATGGGATATGAAATTTTGTGAACTCGCCAATCCGTGAACCCACGAATGCATAAATGATTAAGTATAGGATGATATGGTGGTCGATCGAACTCATGATATGGGAAATAGGAAGTGAGAACCCATGAGCCCACCAACCCACAAACCTGCTGTTTTTTAAAAACGACTAAGTATAGTAATGAGAAAGGGAGAATAGAAGGGAGAAAAGAAAAGGGGAATTTGAGTAAGTATAGAAGAGGGAAAAGAAATGGACAAAATAAGTTAGGAGAATAGAAAAGGGGAGGGAAATTTAGGAAGTGGGAGTTGATCTCAATAGAATGGAATATAAGAAGTTGATGCTCAACATCAGTTTCTTTGTGAAGCCATACAAAGAGAAAATGGTGCCAATGATGCACAGAAAATGGTGGAGTATCAAACTACCCTACAGGGTAGAGAACTATAATGTTATATGAAGTTTTTAAACTATCCACAAGGTGGGGTAGCCCCAACCCTAGATGAATTTAATAAACTAATTGAGACTGAATTCCAATTACCAAAATTAGAACAACATAGTATTTTAGATATTTAAGCATTCATGTCAATTTAGGCAATATTGTTTCTCCTCTGATCAAATCCCCCATTAGCTTTGTCTCTTCAGTAAGTCACTGTCTCCAAGTGGTGCAGGGTCATGCTCTACAAGTGGAGGGGTTCAGGCTCTCCAAGAGGATGGTTCTGTGAGCATAGGATCAGGCTCTCCAAGTGGCGCAGGGGTCAGGCTCTAAGGGTTTTGTGTCTGCAGAGCAAGGATTGGGCCGCTCTCCATGAGGACGGAGGGTTATGTGAGTGCAAGGTCAGGCTCTCCAAGTGGCCCAAGGTCGGACTCTGAGGGTTTTGCGTCTGCAGAGTAGGGGTTGAGTCACTCTCAATGAGGAGGGTTTAATTTGTTTGGAGGATTAAATTGGTTTTGTTGTTTTTTTTTTGTTATATATAATATTAATATATAATTAATATATTATATATAATATATAAACATAGTTTTTGTTGTTGTTTGTTTTTTTTGTTATATATAATATAATATATAATTAATATATAATATATAAACATATTAATTATAAATTATATTTTATATAATTAATATATTTATATATTATATATTATATAATACATTAATTATATAATATATAATTAATATATTATGTAATTAAAAATGTTATAGTTCTATTACACGACAAACCCCTAATATATATCTATTTATCGGCCCCTATGATGACGACGATATGATGATGATCATGACAATGGCAATGGCGATGATGATGACAATGACAATGACGACGAACATAATGATGACAATGATGATGATGATGATGATGATGATGATGATGATGATGACGACGACGACAATGATGATATGATGATGAAGATGATGACATTGACGATGACAACTGCGACAATGACAATGACAAAGATGATGATGACCGTGACAACGACAACGATGACAATGATGATGACTGCAACATTGACGATGACGACGACGATGATGATGATGACGAAGATGATGACAAATGCACTGACAATGATGATGACGACGATGACGATGATGGTCATGACAATGATGATTGATGATGATGATGATGAAGGGTTTCTTCCCCTAGTTTATTTGTCATATTTTAGATTGGTTGATCCACTATATGTAATTTTAAATTCTAGACTTTGTAATATAATCTACAGTGGATCTACATCTAAACTATTCTTTTAAAGCATTTACTTTATCTATTTATTTTCTTCTATACACCTTACATCTCCTTAGTCATATCTAGTCCCTTAACTAACATCTTAGTCATCTTAGGTTTCTTTCTAGAGTTGTTAATCTTGATTTTCTACCTCTTTTTCCCTTCAACTTGGACTTATTATCCTTGTTTTTCATCTCCTTGTATGTTTTATGCCTTTTTGTTATTTTTACCCATAATAAACAATAATTAGTGGTGGGATTGCATCAACTAATGGAGTTGTACAAACCAATCCCTTATTTTCCCAAAATGACATGTTAAGGACAAAATATATGTCTTAGAAAGGAAAGTGCAACTAAGATTACACCTTTTTCATATCTTTTTCCTTTGATTTGAGGTGAAGTTATGGTGACTTTTCCATTTCCTCCATTCAGTCAATTAGTTGAGTACCCTTCTTAGACATTTGGTTGTATACACAAATATATACACTACTAGATGTGTGTTCTACCTTCTAGCCCAGTACTTAGATTTTCTCATGTACTTTAGGTGATTTCACTGTTACAATAGATGGGCAGAGGGGGTCTCATACACCAATTTGGTGTCTGGCTTGGCCATGACCTTAAAAATAGATTATTATTATTATTATTATTATTATTATTTACAAATATTAGTACAAAATATGGAAGGGAATATATAGTGAAAATCATAACCTCTTCCTCGATGTAATGAGGGTAGAAATAAAGTCAAAGTTCTCACCTAGGATCAATGAATGGGCATATTTAATAAAAAGATCAACACCCTTAGCTAGAATATGATAGTGAACCTCATCCCACCATAGAGAACAAAAAGAGGACATATAACTCACCTCGTGATAAAAATTTTGGACCTAATTTTCCCTTCAGATTGTTGACGATGACGATGAGGAGGAGGAGGAGTAGGATGCAGACAATGTTGATTACCATGACCGCGACAACAAAAATGTTAATTATTTTGAAAACAGTGACGACGATGATGATGAAAATGACAACGATGATGATTGTGATGACAATGACAATGATGACGATGACGACCACGATGATGATGAGGATGGCGATGGTGATGACAATGGTCATGATAACGATAATGGAGATGGTGACGACGATGATGATGACAATGAAAATGTTGATGATGATGACAAAGAAAATGATGATGATGATGATGATCACCATGACCATGACAATGATGATGACAATGGTGCACGATGATGATGATGATTTATGGCGATGACAATGGCAATGATGATGATGATGACGATGATGATAACGATGATGGTAATGAAAATGATGATGACGATGATGATGACAATGGAAATGATGATGACGATGGCACGCGATTATGATGATTTATGGTGATTACAATGGCGATAATGATGATGATGATGATGGTGGTGACGATTATGATGACAATGACCACCACAACGATGACGACAACGATGATGATTTGTGGCGATGACGATGATGATGATGACGATGGTCATGAAAATGATTATGACAATGGAAATGGTGATGACAATGGCGATGATGATGACAACGACAACGATGATGACAATGGTGCATGATGATGATGATGATGATTTATGGCGATGAAAATGATGATGATGATGACGACGATGGTGATGACAATGATGATGACGATAATGATGACAATGTCAATGATGATGATGGTGATCATGACGATGATGAGGATCAAGAGGATGATGACGATGATGATGACCATGCTGATGATGATGGAAATGATGATGATGATGACAATGGAAATGATAATGATGATGGCATGTGATGATGATGATGATGACCATGTTGAAGATGATGGCAATGACGATGATGATGAAAATGGAAATGATGATGATGATGGTGCACAATGATGATGATGATGGCGCACAATGATGATGATTATGGTGCGCAATGATGATGATGATGATTTATGGTGATGACAATGGCAATGATGATGATGATGATGATGATGATGGTGATGACAATGTCAATGATGATGGTGATCATGACAATGATGATGACGATGATAAGGAGGAGGATGGTGACAATCATGATGACCATGCTAATGACAATGGCAATGACGATGATGATGACCATGTTAATGACGATGGTGATCATGACAATGATGATGATGATGATGAGGATCAGGAGGAGGATGACGATCATCATGACCATGTTGATGATGATGGCAATGACGATGATGATGACAATGTCAATGATGATGGTGATGGAACACATTGATGATGATGAAGATGATTTATGGAGATGATGATGATGATGGTGATGACAATGATGATGACGATGATGATGACAATGGCAATGATGATGACGATGGTGCATGATGATGATGATTTATGGCGTTGACAATGGAGATGATGATGATGACGACGATGGTGATGACAATGATGATGACGATGATGATGACAATGGAAATGATGATGATGATGGCACACAATGATGATGAAGATGATGATGATTTATGTTGATTACAATGGCGATGATTATGATGACGATGGTGATGACAATGATGATGACAATGACGACGATGATGATTTATGGAAATTATGATGATGACCATGATGATGATGATGGAAATGACGATGATGATGACAATGGCAATGATGACAAGGATAGCATGAAATGATGATGATGATGATGATGATTTATGGCAATGAAAATGATGATGATGACGATAGTGATGACAATGATGATGACGATGGCATGTGATGATGATGATGATGATGATGATGATTTATGGCAATGACAATGGTGATGATGATGATGATGATGATGATGATGATGATGATGATGATGATGATGATGATGATGATGATGATGATGATGGTGATGACAATGA
>ML797569.1:239588-251923 GCA_009831015.1 Picea engelmannii
GATGATGATGATGATGATGATGATGATGATGATGATGATGATGATGATGATGATGATGATGATGATGATGATGATGATGATGATGATGATGATGATGATGATGATAATGATGATGATGATGATGATGATGATGATTATGATGATGTCAATGATGATGGCGATGATGATGACAATGGAAATGATGATGACGATAGCGTGTGATGATGATTTATGGCAATGACAATGGAGATGATGATGATGGTGGTGATGGTGATGATAATGATGACAATGATGATGAGGGAAATGGAAATGATGATGATGATGACATGTGATGAGGATGATTTATGGCGATTACAATGGAAATGATGATGATGATGATGATGAACATGGTGATGAAAATGATGATGAAAATGTCAATGATGATGACCATGACGATGATGATGATTTATGGAGATGACGATGGCGATGATGATGATGACGATGACAATGGTCATGACAATGATTATGATAATGATAATGGTGATGATGATGACAATGGCGATGACGATGATGATGATGATGACGACAATGACAATGTCGATGATGAAGATGAAGATAATTAATGAAGACAATGAATATGATGACCATGACGACGACGACGACGACGATGATGATGACAACTGAAATGATGATGATGATTAACCCATATAAATAAATACTTTAAAGAGAATAAATCATATAAAAGATATAATCACATAACTCGTACATTTCATCATTTCTGCAATATCAATGATCATATTCTTCTTCATCCAAGTTTACATATGTATCATCTGGTTCAGAATCAACGTTGAAAGGATTGGTCATATCAACATCTTCATCAAAGTCATTTTAAATAATATCATCATTAATATGATCGTCGAGAACATTGTCATCTACATCTGGCTCAACTTATTTGACTTCTTCATCTGATGGTACATCTACCTCATGCTCATTTGCATCTTATTCTTCTTCAATATCATCTTCCTATGGTACATTATACTTTACAGGCCTTCCTCTTTGATCATATCTAACAATGTACGACCAACTTTCTTTACTTGGAACCTCTGAATAAAAGACTTGCTCACATTGTCTTAGAAGAGCATATGTTTTTGTACCCGGCTCAAACGTCCTTGTATTAACCATGGTAAATACATTAGCATGCTCAATAACATTTATTTCAAGATCATGTTCATTCACCTGTAACCTGTACCATTTGACCTCAAACAAAACTAACTTGAAGGAATTAAAGTCACACTCGATTATATCATTCAAATACCCATAGTATCTATTTTTGGATATTGTTGGATGCATGTCACTTCTAGAGGAAACATTAGTGACCTGAAAGGTTGTAGTTATCCTAGAATCATAGCTTTTCTTCTTATCATCCAACTTTTTGATGCGAAATTTATGGCCATAACACCACATAGCCTTGTGGTGTTTCAACTGCAATATGCCTCACACGTAAAAAAATGCATATGTTTCAATGAATAAACATATTTAGACTTAGTAAAACTTTATAAAAGAAACATGCCATGACCTAGATTAATAGAATGCAAAATAACAGAAACTCCTCAACTTGGTGTATGAGGTAGTGTTCTTGTGCATTGAAAAATGTCAGAGGTATATACTTTTGCATTTCGCACATCACTCGAGGAATTTCTCTCCTTTAATATTTATATCTTTTTTATGGACTTCCTTAGATGAAAACCACCTACACATGATATAAAAAATCAGATCATAGGTTTCAACAACAATGTATATACATTGAAAGTAAAACAAATGTCGACAAGTTGAGAAACAACAATTTTGCATATAAATCATTAATATTTACCTCATGTATTTTACAAGATCATATATAACTTGTTTTACATTGTTGTCAAAGCTATCAAGGAGAGATAGAGGTAGAACATACTATAACAAAAAAAGGGATCATTAATTTTTAGGAAAGGAAAACCATATTGTAATACTAAAAAGTCGTATATTTACCAATATATAAATCTACATCCAAAACAATTACCTTAATGAAGGTATGCCAATCATGAGTTTTCACCCTACCAAATTCACCTTTCTTCATTAAGATATTCTTTATGTTTGAAGTAAATCCCGTGGGAAATTTGATTTTCCAAATGACCTATTTTACAACATTGCTTTCATGCTCTCTAAATAACCATGGAAGACTATTTCAGTGTACTCCATTGCTATTTGAATAAATCATATTTTGCAGTGCATGATTGGCTTCCTTAATGTCAGTACAAATTTTGACAATTTTTTCTTTGTCACTCCTTCCATCTACAGTTCTCCACAATGTTTATGTTACATTCTTCCTGATATGCATTGTATCAAACAAATGAGTTATTTGTAGGTGCTCATAGTAGGGAAACCTATTGAATCATAGAGGGTAACTTTTCATTCCTCATGGAAGCCCATTAATGCCTTGACAACAATTATGAAAAATAATTAATGAGATTACAACAATAATTTTTAGATACAATTAACAGAATTCAATACAAATTAAAATTGTAAAACATTAATATATATGCAAACACATAGAATAAATGTTTACCTTGACGGTTTAATCTATTATATTCCAACTTCCATAGGTGAGGTGTCATTCTTCGTAGTTTTATTCCAGACTCTTCTTTCAAATTGAAAATATTTTTTTTGTAGTTCGATACCAATGGTTCTTAGGGAGAAAGTGCCTATACTCATCAAATACCTCCTTTCCTAGACTTCTTGAACGATGAGATTTCATACTAGGACCACAAACTGGACATGCAAATTTACCCTTTATTTGTAGACCTGCAAGATTATATGGATTAATGTCGGTATTATTTATATAACAAGGAATTGATATTTAATAAGCATGCATCATGTTTTCATAAAAGTATATACTATTAAAGTGCATCAGTATGTTACATACCACAAAAATGTGTTAGCCCCAAGGCATCATGAACTGTCCATGTAAGTATTCCATGGAATTGAAATTTCTTTTGCCCTATTGGTCTAGAGATGTCGTACATAGTTATGCCAACCCATAACTTTAGTAGCTCGTAGACAAGAGGCTCAATATATGCATTCATATCTTTCACTCGGTACTTACCTAATTGGGTGAAAGTACACATAACTACTACCTTGTATATATACAAGTAATTATGCAACGAATACAAAAAATGAAATACAACGTTCAAACCAATTTCTTAAACAAATACCTGGACCAATTATTGTCAACATTGTGTGCTCCCTCTTTATTGACATCCAAGGAAGCATGTTATTGTTTATAACAAAAATAGGCCAGATTGAGTAAATAGACTCGAGCTCACCAAATGGATTGACACCGTCAGCTACTAATAAAAGAATAACATTACGAGGTTCTTCTTTAAAAATTGGTCATCTTTCTTCGATGTTCCTAAATGTAGAACCATCTGCATGCATTCAAAGAACACCATCTTCACTTATGTGTCGTGCAAGGTAATCCATAAACTATGCAATGCTTTGGCACCTAAACAATCGTTGCAAACGTGGAATTATTGGAATACGATGAAGAACCTTGTGAGGCACCTTTTTTTTTACTTGATCGATTCGATATCTACTAATTTGACATTGCAGACATTTTTTTTCCGATGCGTATTGTCCATAATATACAATATGATCATTCGGGCATGCATCAATAGCTCGATACTCCATTCCAATATCTTCCATAATGGCACACGTCTCTTGGTATGTGTGAGGTAAATTATTTGATGGTGGTAAGAAAAAATCACCTAACAATATATAGCATAAAAAAATAGTTAATGTAAATAATAGTAATAAAAAAAATTACATCCTTAATTAATTTACACATTAATTGACACTAAAAATAGAGAAAAATGAAGTCGACCTTTACGTATAATATGTGATGAATTATATTATGTACCTTAGGATCTGTGTAAGACAAGTGTTTGACAAACCATTCAATACCTTCAAGTTCACCAACAACATTATAACAAAGAGAATATTTGTTCTTGAGCCTTCATAAAGGGGTTGTTTTTCCTTCTCAAGCAGAGGTACATCATAAATATCGTCATTGTTTTCCTCATCTATAGGAGCAAAGATGTTGTGGATCAATCTATTTTTTCCATCATCCGGATCAACAATATTATTGGTGTCGTCTTCTTCCATAGGATTGACTTGATCTTCAATATCTATATTTTCTTCCACATCTTGTACAATAGAATTTCTACTACTACTTGGTAGATACTTGTTCGGAGACAAAAACCTAGGAGGATTTATCTTTACAATTACAAACAATCAATAACATTAGTGTATATAACAAATATTAAAACAAAAGAAAATTTTATAAATAGAATAAATACAAAGACATATGTAATGAATAACTTACTATGGGACGAAATGTATGCCCCCCTTCACAATGCCCATATGTAAAACAACGTCTTTCAGTTGTTTTCCTTACAAATCTTCTTCTTTTCAAGCCCCTGCATTGATTGCAAGGGAAATAACATTTCCCATCAATATTTACATGTACATCCCATCCATCCGTTAACCTAGAAATCATCCTTTGACTCTCTTCAGGTGTTGGCATTCGGATTTCCTATATTTACAACAAAATCCATTGAATCAATATAAGTACATTAATGTAAAAATAATATATTCTTATGGTACAAATTTCATTGAATTATATTGAACCCATATGTACTAGAGAATTAATCCATTTTCATCGTAGATTTTTTAAAGGTTTATAACAATAATCAACAATTATTCAACAAATCAAAACCATACATTTTTACCACATAAGTTCCAAAGCTTGACTATAAGCAAGTAATAAAATCAAACAATAAAAGAGAACTACACCAAGACAAATTGTATAGTAATTAAATGGAATTGAGTAGACATGTTCATTCCTATTTCCTAGGGAAAATTTTGTGTCCCCAAATGACAGAGGGTATAAGGGTTAGGGGTCCAATCTGGTTATTTAAATAAGAGACAAAGTAATATTAAAAATTTGTAACCTTTGAAGTACAAAATCATATCTATGCAGAACAAGAATTGGATTTGAGGCAAGAAGCACATAGAAAAAAGACTAATATATAATGCAATGAACAATGAGCATAAAAATCTTTTATAATAGTCACACCTACAACAAAATAGTCAAAAACACTAACCTTCGTCGATCTTCCGACAAACGTTGACTATGTCAAAGTTGACCAAGTCAGTGAAGTCAGTGACCATTAAACCATTTTCAAACAGGTAGTTGGCATCCTCTATATTCTTCGATAGATCAACAAACTATCCTTTAGGTTTGTCAAAAGATCGACGAATAGAGACGTTCGTCAGAAGTCTGACGCTCATCAGGACGCCCAGAAAAAAAATATTAAAATTTTAATATTATGTCATAATTTTTGACTATATGATTGAATTTATATTTACTGTCGGAAGTGTTTGTCGAATTTTGACACCGTATGTAGTAGTTTCCCCCCCTCCCACCCAACTCCCCCTCACCAAAAATTTTAGTGTTGCATAATCTTGTGAGTTTACTGTCTATTCTTTGACTACCTTTGGTTTTCAGGATTGGGTCCTTGGGAACTTTAATTTCATCATTTTATGTCAGAGGAAACCTAATGTTTGATTTCACATTTCACTTCTTTATTTTTATTTGAATTTTTACATTTATGAGTTTTTATGTTAGTTTACTATTTTGATATGATAATTTTTATTGGCCTTTTAATTTTCTCTAATTTTGCTTGTTTTGGTGCTAGATTGGATGTGTAAGTTTTGATCTTCTTTTTTATTTGGCTTTGATTACATTTATTATTTGAGATAGGTCATAGATCAGTGTGCAATTTACAATTTACTTTTAATGCACCAAGTGGTTTTTGTTCCAATCATTAATCCACTTATCCAAACTCCATTGTAACACACACACATTAGTTCACCTTAAGGAGTTAGAGGTTTAAACATTTTTCTTCGCTCAATTTCATCATTTCTCAATTTTGAGGTCACCATCATCTTCTACTCATCGAGAGATTTCCAATGATATAATTTTTTCTCATTCCAAGTTCGGGACACAAAGTTATGGCCCTTGAAAGTTTGTGTACTATTGTCATATTTTGATGACGTGGCAGATGATGTGTCTTCTAGATCCACCTGTCATAACAAGAATATTTCTTAGTCAACATGGATTTCATGTGTTACTACCAAGTCAAAAAAAATTGGTGGTGGTAGATGACATGTCATCTGACATGTGTTGTGTGTGGTCTTATTTGACAGATGAGTTGGTAGATGAGTTTGCAACGTCTGTTGGTATCCATATCCAAATGTTTCATGAATGTCCCAGATCCTGGATATATCCAGATCCAAATGCTTCCCAGATGTCCCAAATCCTGGATATATTTGGACCCAGATGTTTCGTTCTTACACTTTTCTAATTTTCCCGGATATGTTGGATCCCGGATTATCCGAATCCCATGGATTTGTACACATAGACAAAATATTAGCATGGGCTCCACATTCCATATTTCCTATAGCTTCACAAACATATTATTACAGGCATAAAAACAATATAAACACCTCATAATGCCTTCCCACAATGCATTTGGGATAAAAATTAAGCCCACAGATCAATGGTGCAAAATTAATCTAAGGGTGAAATCAATGGCTACTTAGTGCTAACTTCCATGAGTCATAACTTGAGATTTAGATGCCTAAATTAAGAAAGAAATGACTCATTGGAAAGATAAGAATGTGAGGAACGTTTTGGGTAAATTATTTTTGTTGGATTAACAATTAAAATGCTCGAAATAAATCGAAATAAAAATGGATACGAATTTGGTGCAAATTTCATGAGAATTAAATCATGAATTTTGCAACAAGAAAAATCAATGTAATTTTTGTATGAAATCCATCAAATTAGCATGTATAGAAGAAATTAGTGAAGGTTACATGATTTTTTTTTTAATTTTAATCATTATACTTTTACTTTTTATAGTTATTTTGTTTTACCGTTTTGGATGACAAACTGTTTTAGTTTTATTTATCATTTGATTTAATTAATGTACGGATAAGTCCAAGATAAAAGAAATGTATTCTAAATATAATTATTTTTATTGATATCATAGTAATTATTTTAGGAAAATGAAAACAAAAATCCTAAGAGAAGGAATAAGTTGTCGAGAAAGATCCTCATATAAACTATTTTTCTTCCATGAACATTTTTTGTCAAATATAAATATCAATGATTATATTAAATTGTTTTGATGTACCCCATATGGGATGACATCTAGCAACCTTGAAATGTATGGCACACATGCACCCAGCGCAATTAAGGCCCATAGCCGCCAACCTCCCTCCTCGTCAACTCACCATTCTTAACATTCATTCTAAAAGGGAGATAGTGCACCTGAACAAGAAGGAAGGTTTAATGACGCACATACAACACAAGCCACGGCTTACCAAAGCAGGTATGAGGCAACTCGACGCCATCAATTTGGTCCTTATGGATCCTTTCCCTGTCACCTATGTGGGTTTTATGGAAATAAGGCCTCACAATGGTTATTTCATTCTAAACATGCAATCGACTTTCCATTCCTCGCTTGATATTTCTCTCCACTGGTGTCGCGCTCTTGTTCCCATTGATTTTGTCTCCCCTCTGGTGTCTAGTTATCATTTTCACTCAACCATTGTTTACATTGACTCTCTCTTCCCCCTGGTGTCTAGTTATTATCTACACTCTGTCATTATTCTCATATGTGTCTCCTCCATGCCATGCGAACAGGGCAAACCCAAGCGAGGTTCGGCCTACTACATCTTTGTGGCCTGACACCATAGTCCCGACCCTTCTTCATCTGCTTCGACACCTCCCAACCCCTTCACCAACCCTATTGGCCCTCCCTATTCTGACCAAAATTGGACCGATAGCCCCTTACGCACCGCCACCCAACCGCAAAATCCCTTGTGCAATTTGGAGCAAATGCCTCAAAGGGTCGACCCCATGAAAGAATCATATAGTTGTCAGATTGAAGAATAAATTCCTCTAGGATGGTTGCAGAATCCACTACATCGACTGCATCAATTACTAATGCGCCCCTCTCATCCATCTTGTGAAATAATTGGGTGGTTGTGTGGTGGAAGAAGAAATTCCTCCAGATTGCCTGGAGGACTCAACAATGGGGACTGCCCCAAATGTCAACGCGTCGCTTAATGTAATTACCAGGATGGATTTGGGTGGCTTCCTAGTTGAGGAGGAAGCCATAACCCCACCTCCACTAGATGCTCATGAACTGTCAATTGTTGTCGCCTCAACACCAGAACTACTCTGTCCATGTAGGTTCTTGGATGATCATCTGCAACTGATCTTTGAAATGCAACGGGACATGGTCGACCAACTCCATTTCTAGGACTCCCCCAACTATTGTTTAGACCTCTTTTTCGACTCCTTGTTAAACGAGCCAGCCAAGTGACGTTGCCCAACCTGCTGCCAACTGTTCATTTTCACTTTCAACCATGATGGTGGTACACGTTTTCCAACTATCTAGTTTTCTTATTATTATGTTATCAAGTCCGAAGAGACCACATTCACAGTTATATTTAGCACTAGTTTTGTTTTGGTTTTGTATTCAAAAACAAGCTATCAGTTTTGTAGGCCACATGTTCTAGTTTCCATGCATATGGCAGAACAGGTGGCATATTTTGAACTATGTATTGCTATGATG
Source organism: Picea engelmannii (assembly GCA_009831015.1). NCBI lineage: Eukaryota > Viridiplantae > Streptophyta > Pinopsida > Pinales > Pinaceae > Picea > Picea engelmannii. Next base: position 248,291 of record ML797569.1, read on the forward strand.
ACTCTATAAGGTAATATATTATTTTTATTTACAAAAAAAAAATGTTTTGATGTAGGAGACAAGCAGATGAAAAAGAAAGTGTGTGTTCTAATTCCTAATTCATGCGAAGTCACATGTATAATAATTTTAAATTTGTTATACAACAGAAGTACTTGGATTAGAAAATGAAGAAATCTTGTAACAATTCTATTGCTCAAAAAAATATTGTACTTGTTTTAGTATATTGTTCCAACAATTTAATAAAAAATATCAAATCATGAGTTGGAAAATAGAAGCAGTTGTAACCAAGGAGAAAAGAAAAAGAAGAATGAAATTGAAGGTAATGTATTGAAGGGGAGTTTTAAAAGGGGGCTCTTTCTAGGAAGAAGGGGATATATTTTCTTTCCAGGAGGACGGGACTTCTGAGATTCCGCTTGTGTATTTGTATCAGGCTGAAAGGGAGGAACATTCTGAAATCTTTTGTATTTTTATTCCATATTTTTATCAAGAGAAAGAGAGGGGTTTTGTCTGGTGGGAAGATTTCTTGATATCATGAATTCTTGATAGAAATCGCAAATTTGAGGTTGCAACTTTGTATTGAAACTATATATTTTTTATCATCTTTGATAATAAAGTGAAGACTTGGATATTTTTGGAGAAATATGCTAAAGTGAATATAAGGTTGTATTTTTTCTTCATTCTCGTGAATTATACAAATTTATCATTTATGTTTTTCATGTGAAACTATTTTTACAATTCGGTTAAATTCTTCAATTTGATCATATTAGATACGAGAGTACATTTGTTGTAATTTTCTGAATAACTATTTATTCAAAAAATAACTATATGTGTATGTGTGCTTAATATATTGTTGAATGTGTGAATTATTTCATTGTATTCAATAATAAATTATTTAATCTTGTGTCTGATTTCAATGTATCTGCTCCTAGTTTTCTAGGATATAATAGTTAGATTTGATATTTATTAATACTAGTATAGTTAGCTTAGGAAATATAGTTAGTTAGATGTTTAGATATTTTAATACATATGAGGTCGATTTGATCGATATTAAATCAATTTCATTCTTTAGGTAGCAACCAAGCCCACATATCAGTGGAGATCACTACCCTGAATGAGAGTGAGTATGATTGGGACTTGCCATCAGGCGATCCTCCCTTCTTGTTGTTGGCGGAATTTTTCTGACTGTCAATAGGTCATTTGCAATAAAATCATAGCATCCTAGAAAAAACTCAATCGGAAGCCCATCAAGACTTGGGATTTTATCCTTTTAAAAGCTATGTAAGGTGTTGACAAGTTATTCTTTGGAAATTTTCTCCATCAATGTTATATTGTCCTCTGGATTTACAAAATTTTGGAAGAATTTAGTTATCTCAAGAATAACATTGATAATGGCTATGGCTTCTTCCTTGAAGAGAGTGATAAAATATTGCATCCCCTATGTTTCCATATCAGAGAATGCAGATATGTTGGTCATGTTATCACACAATATGTACTTGTTCAAATTCCTCCACAATATCGCAAATCTTGTGTAACTATGGAAGAATCTACCATTGTCACTTAAGTAGAGACTTCCCTCGTTTTAGTGATGGAAGAGGTCCACCACAAGGGAGGCTTCCCTGGTGACCTCAAGGGATCAAATAGCAAGATTACCCAAGCCTTCAACCCCCTATATTGGTCACATGTTAGTTATGTCTAGGTCTAGGAAAGGGGTAGAAGATAACAAGGCAATTGTTGTACCTGTATGAAACAATAAATAATTTGCAGCATAATATAGACAATTACCAAGTTATAGAGTGCAATAAAGACCTCTTAGACACTAGACAATTAATAAATGTTATGGTTGTTGCAAATTACAGTAGTAAAGTAATTGTATAACAACAATTAATATATTGCAACAAAAACAATTAAAAGTGCTAAAAAATGTAGCAATTCACCATGAAAAGTAAGCTTTCAACAAGTATAACTTTATCCAATTGCTAGAAGTATTTTTTGGGTATTTTAAGCCACTTGTGGATGAGTGTATGCAACAAATTGAGGTAGTTTTCAGCGATCGTAGAAAACTTTATAACAAAAAAAAAAATTAATGATAGTTTTCTAGAGTTAGGGTTAGGAAAGTTAGTAAAGTGATTGAGAGAGAGAGAGAGAATGTTGATTTTAGTAGCTACTTTAACCACAAGAACACCTCTAGACAAATGTCATTGTCATCTAGGACTCATGGAGTCACAAATGCATTAGCTTAAATATTGAACTAGACCAAACAAGAGAGGTGAGGCATGCAAGATTTACAGTCTAGCCCCTCGTGCCGTGTCCACTAAGGCATAGAACCATGGGCGGGGGCCACAGGCCCTCCACTTCATGCCCCCTTCCCCTATCTCACTCTTGTTTTCAGTATCTTATTTTCAAGATTCCGTAATTCACTTTCCCGACTCTCGTACCCCGCTTATGGTCACTTCCTCGATGTTGTCACAGTACCACTCCAGGTGATAATCACGTGCCCTCCACGTGACCAAGACATATGGAGGATTTTGAAATGGAGGCGGTGGATTTTGAGGCTTCCCCTCCTAGCCCCCATGCCTTCATGTCTTAGTATGAGTTCTTGGACTCCCTCCCTCCCTCCCGTATGTCTTCTCCCACACCCTCACATTCATTTCTCCCACATGGCTCATTCTTTCACAAGCCTGCCTCTCCCTCCCTCCCGCATGGAACCCCTTCGTGTTCTCGACCTCCCTCTCCCTATATCACTCCCTCTTCCACCTCTGAACTTATGTCTTCTCCCTTCTCAGTAAAATATTTCTCTCCTGCGAGCTCACAATCGAAGGACGAGAAGGGGGTTTATGGATATAGCCCCAAATCTTGGAAATTCTCATCCTAGTGTATCAAGGAAAAAAGGCACTCAGCAAAAATGGTTGTGGGTGATGACATTCCTCTTAGAAACATCCCCCATATCTTGGGGAAGTGTCTGGTTGGAAGGTGTTATCACTGAAATTTCGTCTGCACATGGCGACAAGAACTCCGCATCATCAAAACAGCAATGAAGTCATTCATGGCACTGAATTAGTTTCACAGCATTCCAGAAGGGTCAAAAACTATACAAAGTAACCAAAAATTGAAGGGCGCTTTACAGCAGTTGGGTTCATGCGCGCATGCGCAGGACAAAAACGTGATATTCGCCCATGCGTGCTCGACGCGCGGCTGTCGATACAGAAACCCGTGCACCTGTTAAAACGGCGCATTAATTAAATAGGTCGGCCTCCCAACCGCTTACGGACCGGCTCCCAATTTGATTTGACTCCCAAATCAGAGCCGGATCTGCAGAATCGGTGGGTTAATGACCTAAAGAAACCCTAAAAGGGTCCCTGTTCACACTTTGAGAAGGTTACGTGACCGCCCGAGGAGCTGCTATAAAAAGTTGTGAGGATGCATTGTTTTGGCAAGGAATTCTAAGCATTGTTATGTTTTTCAGATGGTTAAGGGCTCATCCTTTAAACAACAACCCATCAGCTGCATCACCGAGAGTTCTTTCACTGCTATGCTCAGTTCTTCTCATTTGTAAGGAAAGCAAATTGTGTGAGGGCCCCAAAGAGCCTTCCGTTGGGGGGAGAAGGAACCTCTGGTCTCTTCCTTCAGCGTGCT
>ML797569.1:263374-284542 GCA_009831015.1 Picea engelmannii
GGCTGTCGATACAAAAACCCGCGCACCTGTTAAAACGATGCATTAATTAAATAGGTCGGCCTCCCAACCGCTTACGGACCGGCTCCCAATTTGATTTGACTCCCAAATCAGAGCCGGATCCGCAGAATCGGCGGGTTAATGACCTAAAGAAACCCTAAAAGGGTCCCTATTCACACTTTGAGAAGGTTACGTGACCGCCTGAGGAGATACTATAAAAATCCGTGAGGATGCATTGTTTTGGCAAGGAATTCTAAGCACTGTTATGTTGTTCAGATGGTTAAGGGCTTATCCTTTAAACAACAACCCATCAGCTGCATCACCGAGAGTTCTTTCACTACTATTCTCAGTTCTTCTCATTTGTAAGGAAAGCAAACTGTGTGAGGGCCCCAAAGAACCTTATGTTGGGGGGAGAAGGAACCTCTGGTCTCTTCCTTCAGCGTGCTCCGGTTTCATCAATACACCAACCTGAAACCATTGGTGACACCTGTGTTTTGTGTTTTGTGTTTGATGTTTGTTGTTTCTTTCCACGGTTTTATTTGTTTTCAGTTGATATTAGATTGTAGTTCGTTTTGTCTCCTTTAACCCTATGCTCCACAGTTGTTATGCCCTGCTAGACCCAACAGGGTATGCAAGCGCTCTCTATTTGCTCACCTGGTGACCATTTGAACGCGAACAGAAGGTTTAATGGTAAATCTCTGGGAGAAAAGGCTCTAACAAGTTGGTTGTAGAACCACTAGAAACCACTTATTGTCTATGTCCCAAAGGTTCACATCCTGGCCATAAGTTGGATCTCTCTTTCTTTCCTATCAGATGAAGACGGCAAAGAAATCTGCAAGCAGAGATGGTCCTGGGGCCCTTCTGGTTTGTCCTTGAAACCCTAGACAGTGGACTTCAACCCCCTAAAGGAAATTATGGTGGTAATGAAAGTATAGGAAAATTTTCCCAGGCTGCCTCTAATCTTCTGGTCCAAGGAAGCACCAAAAGCCATTGGAAACAAATTGGGCTCTTTTGTAAAACTGGAACCCAACTGGGATTCGAAAACAAATCGCAGGTGGGCTTGCATCTTGGTCGAAGTGGATGTAATAGAAGGTTTAGTAAGAAATATTGAGATGGTTTATGTTGGAATTACATGGAACCAAAAGGTAGACTACTGGAGCTACCCTTTAGGTGTCATGGCTACCATGAAATTGGATACTTACACTCTTAATGCTCCAAAATTGCCCCGCCGCACCAACCTCATGCAATTAAATGGAAAACCAAGTCCACTATCAAAAAATAGAAGACAGTGGAGGTTGTCGCAGTAGAAGGTAGGAATGAATATTGTCTCCTGGACATCCTGGACATTGAAAAAGGGGTCCTCTCCAATCAAGCTCAAGGTGACATGATTTCCCAAGATCTTGCTTCAGGTATGCCAACCCTTCCTCCACCTCTTATTTTAGTTTCAATTATAGATCATGCTTCTCTCTCTATCCCTCTCCCCTCTCCTAAGTCGCCTATTTTTCTGGAAAACCCTATCCCCCTCTTCCCCCCAGCTCTTCTAGAGGCATAGGAGGATGACCTCGAAATATTTCCCTCTCCCTCTCCCTCCCTCCAAAAATCTCCCTTGATGGTGCCTCCTTCCCCCACCTCTTCTCAGGCCCCCTACTCTCCCTCGCATGACTCTTTTCCCTCCTTACATCCTCTCTCTATCATCCTTGAATCTCCCCTTTCCCCCCAGGGAAACAGATACACATTTAGGTCTAAATATCGGGAGATTTCCCCTTCCCTCGGAGGCTTGTCTCTTAACCCCCCCTCTATCACATAGGCAGGCAAGAAAGCCTTCATCTCAAAATAAGAAGAGAGAGCAGCCACGGAAATCCACAAAGGGCACCCAAGCTACCATCACAAGGGTCCTTAGAGAAGGAAAATCCCCTCCGACAAGGGCTAAATGATATTCCTCTCTTTCAATGTGTGTGGGTGATCTAGGTGTATATCGATGGCCACCCACCTCTTCCAACTGGCTCAAAACAGTTTTCTAACAATTTTGGCAATTTGCTATTTTTAGCAATTTTAACTTTCGAGGCCATTTTGAGGGCCTAAATGAAGGTTTTTCGGGATATCCGCGATATAACATAAATGTATCAGAGATGCAACCATAAACACAAATATATAGTAATACATTATTTCTATTAATGAAAGAAATGTACAGAGACTGTAAAAATACAAAGTGAAAGATTGGCTAGAATGGTGGCAGCTTATCTCTGAGAAGAGATGTGACGGCTACTCGCATTTGCAAGAATATGATTACAATGAGGCTCTGAAGGAATTTTTACAACAAACAGGAATTCCAAAAACCCTAGACATCCAAAAACCTAACCCTAGGATATGAAGCACCAAAAGTCATGTGGGCCCCGTTTGGGTAAGTTAGTACATCAACTTCCCGGGGTCGTAACTTTTGCATACGATTTATGTTTTAGGCGTATGATAGCCCATTGGAAAGGTATCATCGAGTAGATTCATTTAGGGGGATCAATATTCCTTTTTCTATCATTGAGAATCTCTATCCCGAAAAATCTTCATTTGGGCCCTCAAAATGGCCCTCGAAGTTAAAACTGCTAAAAATAGTAAATTGCCAAAATTGTCAGAAAACTGTTTTGAGCCAGTTGGAAGAGGTGGGTGGCCACCTATATCCACCTGGATCAGCAGGGTAGGGGGTGCCCCAAAGAATATATCCCTCAAAATAATTATCCACAACCTAAACTCGGACGTCATCCTCATCCAAGAAACAATGTGCTCTGGTGAGAAAGCCAAAGAAACTTTCATCCCTTGGCTTTGGAATTGATCCTTCAGCTCTATCGATGCCTTTGGTCTCTTTGGAGGTCTACTCAATGGATGGAGCCCAAATTTTAGGCTATGTCCTCTTTTGTCACTCGCTCTATAATTTCCATCAAGTTACAACACAGGAACAATAATTTATCCTTCTCAATGGTGAATATTTACAGTCCTTACTCTGAGAGGACCTCCTTCTAGGAGAATCTAGTCAATGCAGGTTTTTTTCGGGACCCTTTTCTGGTGGTGGGGAGGGGAAATTTAAATATTACCCTCTCCCTGAGGGAGCTTTGGGGAGCACATCCTAGGGTCGATGGGAAAAGTGTATTCTTCCAATCCTTCTTCGAGAAGGCCAACCTAGTGGACATCGAACCTATTAAACTCTCTCCTACTTGGCGGAATTTCAGAACCGGTAATGAGGAAGTTGCAAAGAGACTAGACCACTTCCTAGTTTCTGAAGCCCTACTAAAATTAGGAGAAAATTGTGTATCTAGAGTAGAGGTGGGAGGCATCTCAAACCATTGACCTGTCACACTACAATGGTCCTCGAGTTTTGATTCCCCCTTGTCTTCGTTGAAATTCAACCAATATTGGATGGAAGAGGAAGATTTCAAGAAATTGATCCTTTCCTCTTGGACCAATATCTCCCTTTATGGAAATCCAAAAGGTCCCGACACATTCGATACATTGAAGAGAATTTAGTGAAGGTTCTAAGTTCCTTGGAGGATTCCCACCTAACCAATGAAAATCTAACAAAACTAAGATATTTGGAGGATAAGCATTCCAATTGGCTTAAGATAGAGGAACAAGAATGGTGTACCAAAAGCAGGGCCATGTGGATAAAAGAAGGAGATAATAACACAATTTTTTTTCATCAATTTGTGAACTTTCGAAGAAACCTCAACATAATCTGGGAAATCAAAGATGAACAGGGAAAAGTGGTCACCTCCTTTGAGGACAAGGTAAACCTCAGGGTAAATGTTTTCAGCAATCTTTTTTCAGTCCCCCCAGGTTGCCCTATGCAAGAAATCCTGGAAGTAGAAGGAAAATTCCCTACCGTATTTACCGACGAAATGAACCTTTCCTTAGAAGAAGAAGTGGCGGAACCGGAACTAAAAGCATATTTGTTCTCCATGAAGAATGGAAAAATCCCAGGCCCAAATGGAGTAACGGTGGAATTTATTAAATCCTTTTATGACCTTCTAAAATAAGATATGTTGCTAGTGATACGAGAATCACAAAAGGAAGGAAGAATACATGGCACTCTCAACGTAACCTTCATGTGTCTCATCCCAAAGCAACAATGTCCTTCTCCCTTTGAAGATTATAGACCGATCACATGATGTAATATCATCTACAAATTAATCACCAAGATCATCTCCAAAAGACTCATACCAATGCTAAGTGAAATAACCGGAGAAGAACAATTTGGTTTCCTACACAATAGACAGATATACGATGCAATATCCATTTCTCAGGAAATGCTCCACTCAATCAAGAAAATAAATCTCAAGGATGCCATCCTGAAATTGGACCTTTCTAAAGACTATGACTAGATAAACTGGACTTTCTTGTTGGTCCTAATCCAAATGGGCATGAGCTTAAAATCTGTCAACTGGATAATGGGATGTATCCAAAGTGCCTCCTTTTCCATACTCATCAATGGAGCCTCATCCAGTGTTTTCAAAGCCTCCAAAGATCTTCATCGGGGATTCCCCCTTTCCAACTTTATTTTCCTGATCATAGTTTAAGATCTCATTTATCTAATAAAGGAGGCAAGGTCTAAGGATCTATTAAGAGGAATTGCAGTCTCAGAATCAGAATCAATTACCCACCTTTTATTCGTAGATGACATCTTTTGCAGCTTCTACGGTTCTCAGAGGAATTTGATCACTCTCAAGGATATTTTAAACCTCTTCTGCAACGCTACGGGAATTAAAATTAACATGGAAAATTCATGTTGTCTTCTTAACCACTATGAGAATGAAGAAGAAGCCTCCATTTACAACACTTTCCCCTCCCAAAGGAAACACTTGTCTGATGGACTCAACTACCTGGGTTTTAATTTAAAACCTAACAACTACAAAAAAGAAGATTGGGGATGGTTAATAAGAAATGTCTAGGCCCTCTTAGCCATCTGGGTCAACAAACTCCTCTCTATAGGAGGAATACTAGTACTAATCAAAGCATCCCTAGAAGGAATTCATGTCTACTGGAATTCAATAGTTGAAATTCCAAAAGGAGTCTTGGATCACATTCGACACCTAAGATTTTTCTTTTTATGGAAGGGACATAATTCACATGGAGCCCCCCCCCCTCTGGTAAAATGGAACTCAATCGTGGCTCCAAAAGAAATGGGGGGTTGGGGTCTAAAAAACTTAAGACTCTTTTCCTGAGCCTTAGCGAGACGGAACCTTTGGCACCTAACTCTAGGAAACGCACCATGGGAAAGAGTAATTAACTCCAAGTACTTTCCTTCTTTGTCTATTTATTATTAGTTCCGAGAACCATTGAAACCCACTAAAGTATCTATTGTCTAGAAATCACGTGTACAAGCCTTCCCCCTAGTTGGTAAATGGACTATCTGGCGCATCGAAAATGGGGAAAAGGTGAGACTGGGTGAAGATCCATGGCTAAGAGTTGGAAACGATTACAAACTCACCCAACCCCTACTTCCATTCCTAAAAGACAAAAACATTCTCTTCTTGAGTGACCTCAACATTGGTTTCCCCTAATTGCGAGGAAGAGGGGGATGGAAAAATGCAGAATCCATGGATCTCCCCCTAGATCTATGGGACAAATGGAAATTTTTCATTTCCATGTTATGTGAAAACTTCATTTCCATGGATAGAGAGTCTAAGGACTCCCTTTGTTGGTCAAAAACCACGTAGAATGGATCTTACTCGGTTAAATTAGGCTATAAATCTTAGCTACAAGAAAACTTTGAGATACAACCGAAGCGGTGGTGAAAGCCCTTGTGGAAAATCAAGGCTACCCCCAGATGTAAAGTGACTCTTTGGCTAGCTCTAAAAAACAAATTGTTGACTTGGGACAATTTCCTCGGGATAGGTTGGTGTGGACCTAGCAGATGTCCTCTGTGCAAGGAAAATCAAGAATCCATTACTCACGTTTTTATCTCTTGTCTCTATGCAGAAAAGGTTGTGCGGTTAATAAAAGACCAACTAAAATCCAGGGTTGATTGGGACCAAGGTTCTCTTGAAGATTGTTTCATAACTTAGCTACAAGACATAATAGTTTCCTTATATGCAGGTCTTCCAGGTATCATGATCACAAACATTTGGAGGGAAAGAAACAGTGTCATCTTTAAAGACAAGTCAGTTCCCCTGGAAGTGACAGCGGAATTATCAATCAGTCGGGCTGAATAATTTAAGACAAAGCTCTGAAAAATAAAACAATGTTTTTTAGTCCCCCCACCCATCGATTACACCATCCCTTGGGGATTTTTTTATGGGGACAACCAAGTAAATCCTCCTGCATGCAAATTTGGGGTGGTTTTGTTTATCAGTTGCATCCACTACATCCATATCAAATATTCTCTAGGAGGTGGAAAAAACAACAGAGTAGAACTTATAGAACTTTGTACTCTATTGGAAACGGCCAAAGAAAAAAAACTAACAAAGCTACAAGTGTTTGGTGACTCCAAGCTAGTTATCAATTGGGAAAGATGCCAAAACAACATCCAGAATCCCATACTGGTTTCAATTCTAAGAGATATCAAGCTCATCTTTAGAAATTTTGAATGGCCTTATTTTCAGCACATTTTGAAGGAGCTCAACACAAAGGAAAATGAACTCTCCAAAGAAGCACTGCATCTACAAAAGGAGCATTTGACTTTTCTAAGTTCTTCAAAGGAACAAAAACTAAGGCAATGGAATTCCGCCTATGAAGACTACCTTTCTTTTTGTAAGGTTGTAAATGTTTTGAACAGTTGAAGCAATTTGTATTGTAAAAAACCTTAAAAGGTTTGTTAGTGCAGTAGAAGTAGTTTAGGTAGAATAGATTTGAAAGAAATCCTACAAAGGTTGGACTTGAAAGACAACAACATGTATATTCCTTTCTGAATATAGAATCTTTTTTTTCTAAGGAAAAAAAAAGAGAGGTGAGGTCTAAACTCTAAGGTGCAAACACACTTGGGCCTTAGGTTTTAGACTTTGAGGAAAGAGGTACCTAGGGTGCAAACGCTCTTCAGCCCTAGGTGGAGTTTTCCCCTTCTTCTAGCTTCACTTAGGTCAAGGATCAAAGGCTAAGGTTAAACCCTAAGGTGCAAGCACTTTTTTTCCTTGGGATTAAAACCATAGAAAATAATTCATCACAAACTTGGACAATAAATACTTTATGAGGGAGAGAAACACTTTTGTCTTCGAGGTTTCAACAAGACAAACAAACTTGCAACAAGATAGTAGTTCAACACATTTAGCTCTAACAAGAGACAATAAATTACAGAAAATTACTTACTTCTTTCAAGTAGCAAGATCATCAAAACCCTAATTGCAAAAAATCATCATCCAAAAGAGCAAAATATCCACAAAGAACCTACTCCAAGACTAGCGCATTGTTGATGATTGAAATTGTTCAAGATCTCAGCAACAACATCACGAGGATAAATCCCCCCTGCGTTTTTAAAGAGGTGGTGTTTTTTTGTAATTATATTGCTACATTATTAAAATATAGTTTTAACAAAGAGTATAATCACAAAAAGAAAAGTTCATGATAAAGGGACCAAGAAATTGTCCAAGAAAGAAATAAAATATATTTACAATATTATACAAGAATAAAGACAGTAACATATAAGACTATAATGTTTCTCACACCCACCACAATAGGCAAGATTGGTCATATCATAAGACAGAAAATATATAAGGCCAATGTGCAGAGAAATTCAGATGAGTATTGCATTTAGAACTGAAAAATATTATGATGAGCACACTCCAATAATCTCAAAGTCTGAGAAATCATTAGAGCTATGTCCTGAAATACTTCTCTGGGGAACTCAAAAAGAAATGTCTAGTTTGACAATGAAATGTAAAGTGCTCAATAAAATAAAATTTGTTTCTCCAAATGGATTAGGATTGGGCTCTCATTAAACTTTAAAATAAAGAGTTGGACCTGGAAGAAAAGAAACAATTAGAAATTGGCCATGAGTTTTAATTGAATGAAAATACCTGGAAGAAAAGAGAGAAACAATTAGAAATTGGCTATGAGTTTTAATTGAGTTTTAATTGAATGAAATTGGCTATGTGGGTCATGAATAGTTGGTTAGGGTCGAAACCCTTAATCTCATTAGCTTTCTTGAGGTTAAATAAATTGAAATGAGTTGAAGTTTCATCTAAATGGGAAATATGTTTCGTGGTAATTTCCCCTATCTTCCATGGTAAGGGGATAAATTGTTTTTTTTTCCTTTTTTCGTTAAAAAAGAGTGTCAAAAACTTGTATTGTTTACATACTTCAACTATGAACAATATGTCAGAAATATAAAAGGGTAGAAGTGAAGGTTTGTCATGTGAGTAATAAAGTCGAATGATACTGAAATCATCCATAGCTTCAAATCTTCTTTTTTCGGCTAGGAAATATGTAGCCTCGAGCAACAACATCATTGTATTAGGACCTTAAATTGATATTTTGAAAGAAGAAACAAAAGCATTGTGTACCTCATAAAAATTGTATGCAACTTTTTGCTTCTAGAGTGCAGGGTACAACACTTGTACAGGGTTAGTTTTATAGTTCACCTTTTTGGCCATTGGTGAGTTCTTGAACACATGACAATAAGTCACAACAAAAATCAAATAAGAGGACATGTAGAACCTTTTTCTTATGCAAAAGTTTCCAAGATAGAAGGGTAATTAACTTGAAATAATCCTTGACCAATTGAAAATGGCATTCTCATGAATTGAAAAATGCAATATATATAAAGCAATATTGGGGAAAGTAGTCGTGGACTCCTGTCTGATCATCCTAGAAAATAACCATGTCATTTATCTGTAGGGATTCTTCAATGAACATACTTGAATACTAGAGAAGTCTTTAGGAAAAACTAATGGATCTCCAAGGTATCTCTATAATAGTTTGGTTCCTCTGTTTTTTTCTTAAGAGAATCTTCAACTCCAACACTCTTGAAAACCATGGTTGGTTCAGGGAGTCTAAACATTCTTTTAAAAATAGAGGGGGATAAATAAATATGTGCTTCTCCTTGTAATTGAGTGATTCTTCTTTCCTTATCAAACTTATCAACACACTACAAAATCAGTTCCTTGAAGTCATATACCTCTGACACACACCTTGCTAATCTAATTGCAAGTGTCTAGATCTTATTCAAACTCTTCTATGAGGATGGTAATGTGGAATACCAATTGTAGGCATATGACCACTAAAATCCATGATCTTCTCGTCCCAAAAGATTTATGGTGTCTCTACAAAAAAATTATTTTCTTCAAGGTGACATATTAGCCAAGGTGACAAACTTGACAACAGTTCTTCAAGTTGTTAGTATTAAAAAACACTTGTTTTGTTTTAACACGTTCTAAAGCTCTTAATTCAAGGATTTAAATGATAACTTGTATTAACATTTAAGGAAGGTTACCTCGAGAATTTCGTTATTAAAATTTGTATTAAAAACATATGAGTGGCAGTAATTACTTGAAAGAGTGATTTAATGCAGGTTGGGAAACGTGAACAAGAAAGGGTGTAAAGTGTTTTAGTGTCGTGGGGCACAGGGTTCGCGGGATGGTGAATGATTGAAAGGATGGACTAGCGGGAAGGTGAGATAGTGGATGAACAGGATGGAGGGATAATGCATGAGCAGGATGATGGATGAGCAGGATGATGGATGAGATGGATGAGTGGGATGGTGTGATAGAGGATGATCGAGATAGAAGGATTGTGGACAAGCGAGACAACATGGTGACAGAGTGAAAGGAATGGTTCTCTGCACTCGCGAATGGATGCCTGCATTCATCAAAAATTCTAAGTTTGAATAGTTCAGGATGGAGGTTGCAAAAGTTAAATAGAGTGTTATATGGGTCGTAGAATTTTGGAGTAGTAATGTAATGTGTTAGGAACCTGCAGTGGCCTCTAAATCTTTTTTTTTTTTTTTTTTAATGGAGGAATTCTATGAATGAACTATACAAGGAGGAATACAAAAGACTTGATCAACTCTTGTTGGTCAAAACACATGAGAGAAGAGAGCCAAAGATACCAAAATAACAAATCTTTTAGAAGTGTTAACCAGTGCAAGTGTTAGGGAAGTGATTATAAAAAACAAATCCTAGTGCTATCCTCTTTATATGAGGTAAACCCTAGCACTTTTTCCAAAAAATAAAGTGAAGTGTCAAGTAATCCATAAATTTAGTTGGGTTGAGCCCTCAAATAACCTCTACAAATGTTAAAAATGCAAACAAGCCATCATAAATTCCACACATGTAGTGATGTCAAGCCTCCAAAGGCTAGAGGAGGACCTCCCAAGGCCACAAGGCATCATCTCAAGGTGAAGTTATGGAAAAGGGTGCATCTCATCATCCATGGTCAAACTCAATCATCGATGGTACCCCAAGTGGCATCAAACCCCATCATCATAAAGCCCTAGAAGGTGATGTCATCATCAAATGGAGGCCAATGTCAAGGGTCTAGGGCACTACATCCAAGGTGAAGGAGGCTACAACTCATCTCTGCATGGTGTTGATGCAAAAATGCACAAACTAGACTTTGCCTGCAAAGATTTGCAATGCACCCTATAAAATTTTATTACTCTTATTATATACATAATAACTATAGGTGGGATCCCTTATAAGAGAAACCAAGCTAAGTTGAATTTTCATTTCCTCCTGAAATTACTTCAACAACAATGACTTGATGAATATCTCTTGAAATTATGTGTTTATTACACATATGCATGATTAGTTTCTTTAGACAAATGAATGATACAAAGGAATGTGTGATTCTTCTACAACATTTATTTCATGTCATACCAGTTACATCATTACCATTTCAAACAGAAGGTAAAAGAGTCCTTGCACATATGTTACGCTAATTGGGGTTACAAAAGATCTAAACATTTTACTATTATGTTAAGTTGATGACATGCCAAAAAGTGGTTAAGGTTGCTTGTGGTATGCATATATATTGTCTCGAACACATGGTCTCATATCAACATACAATATCATGGGTATTGTTTGCATATAAGTATGGATAGAATCGACATGTTATAACGTTGGTTATAATCTTGGTGTCATTTGTTTAAAAGGGCTTGACATTTTTATGGTTTATTAAATATGGTACAAACTTTGAACTATGAATTAAGGACAACTTTGAATACACATATGTTATGGTATGTGATGAGATTTGGAAATCTGATATGGCGTTATGTGGCTTCCATCGTGTAACATATGATTGGGTATAGACTATAGTTGAAACATTGATAGAAGTTATGGTATTTCCATCCAATTTTGGAGGCAACATGAAATTAATGAGAGATAATGCATGGCCTGTGGGGTTTTCTCCCAAGGTTTACCACCTTTCTTGCTTGTTTAGTTTTTTTGGAACTCTATGGAGCTGATAATTGAGGATTTGAACTCGAAATCTCAGTTGGTGGTTGAATAACGATCATGGGCAGCTCTTTCCTAATTATCTAAGCATTTTAACAGGTATGGACATTTTCACTCCTCTTGCATCAAAATAAAACTACTTTTATCTAATAATTTTGAAAGTTGTCTCTGTTTGGTTGCATCTTGTGTGTATATGAAGAAAATTAACTCTGTATTGATTCTGGTATGAAGAAAATTGTGAATATTCACTTCTTGATATGCTAACAATGTTGAGTTCTTTTGGGTGTTTATTGCAACCTAGTAGACAAATAAATCTTAACTGAATTTGGTCTTGTTATTCTAGGTATGGGTTTCTGTTGACATTTGAATCTGTAAGGACCGAAATGGAAACCTCATGAGGATATGAATCCCCTTGCATTTTTATAGAAGTGGCGCTCCTCTTTGGCTAAAAGATATATCTTGAATATATTGGATTAAGGAGAATGCTAAGGCAGAAAACTTGATCCGTCAGGATTTTTCGAATGACTTATGGTTGAGTTTTTATTTGCATGCATTAATAAACCATTGAGAAACTTAGCGAAAGAACGAGAAAAGAAAAGGAATTATACATCCATTTACATATATGCAGATCTGAAATGTAATGAAAAACAGCAAACCATAATACGCAGGTTGATAACGGAGTTCGGCACAACTTTGCCTACGTCTCTGGGCCTTTTCTCTGTGGGGGAGGCTTCTTTATTTCTATTCGAAATCTCAATAGTACATTATTACAATGTCGAATGGCTTCAAGACTGATCTGGTCATGTTCGTCCAGATCTCTAGAACCATGCACAAAAAACGACACCCGAAACGGATGTCCGGAGCTCTCAGAAATGGTCCGACAGCATCTCCTCCTCAACGACTTCCCTGCCTCAAACTGGCTTTGACTTGGCTTCTCCTCAGCATCTCTGCTCTGAATGCTCTCAAAATCTGTCCCCAATGCCTCAAAATGGCCTTGGTTAAATAGTTGGGAAAGTTGGTTGCTCATCCCCAACTTCCTCCCAAAAATTAGGCTCTAAAAAAGCCCAATAACTCCCAATTACATTAAAAATGAGTTTAATTACATTTAAAAATCATAAAGTGGTTAAAAACCCACTTTAACCATATAATGTGGTTATATTTGGGCCTAATCCCCCCGAGCTCTGGCGCGCGCCCCCTTTTTCGGTCACATGAGCATCATATATGGCCAAGCGCTAGTCGTAGGCTAAGCGCTGGCATGATGGCACTAACCCCCGAGCATATGGCGGTTGTAATAGAACCGCGGGCTATAGTTTTAAACCACGCCAACCATATAACTGTCGATATAACGGTGGTAACCGCGCCATATGTTTTGGAACCGCTCCATTGTATTGACTCCCGCGCTAACCGTTGTGGTAACCGCCCGCTCCATAAACCATAACCAGGCACTCCCGCTTGGTCACATGACACGGCATGAATAAACGGTGCATAAAATTGTTTACATTCACGCCCGAGTTCTATGGTGGGGTTACATGGTAGCCAAGGGTTGGGGCTTAGGCCCCGGCCCTTTTCCCACCGGCCAAACGTTAAAACCAATTCAAATAAATTTTGCGTCGATCGTATAACAAGGTTCAACCGTCTGCGAGTTGGTTAGCACGAACTTGTCGGTCCTTTGCCCACCGGGAGGTCGCGGGTTCGACCCCCGATGACATACCAACACTTTTAACACATAACCACTAAACCAATGACGGGGTGCCATGTGGCAGCCCACGAGTGGGCCACGTGGCACCTTTACCACCAATCAAAACATGCCATGTGTCAGCATCTGATTGGACCACGTGCTGCCACCTGTCGTTTGTCGTACTGCCATGTCATCCGCCACGTCAATCGTCGTGCGATCCAGTCATCTACCACATCACTTGTCGTACGATGTTGATGTCATTTTCCATGTATGCTGCTGATGTCATCCCGTGCCACGTGTCACCCTTCCAGTGGTGACACGTGTCACCTCGAGATTGGTCCAACCGTACACCCAAAACGCCAAATCTGCCTGACACGTGTCGTCCCCTGGTGCTTCCACATGTCACCTGTACGGACGTGCCACATGTCCTGTATGGACGTGCCACGCATCCTATATGGACCTGACACGTGTCCTATACGGACTTGCCACGTGTCCTGTATAGACTGTACGGACAGGTACAGTCAGCATCCTAAAATTTTGTCTGTTTGGCTTGGCGGACAGAATGCGATATCTTCTCCATACGGACTCCATTTGACAAAGTAAATATACCACCAGAATTAGGAAGACGAGCCGGACGCAATGGTGTTGGTTTCGTCGGATTCCGAGCACTTTCATTTTTGAGCATTTTTCATGCCCTGTCAGGCTTCTGAATCCGATTTCGGATCAAAACTATAGATCTGTATTACTCATATTTGTAAATGAGATGGTTCTTCAATAACCTGGTCTGATCTTTATGTGCAACAAGATGTTTTTAACAATAGAAAAGATTGAAGGGGGGCTTCAATATCAAAATTTCTTTGTGCTCAACATGAAATATACAATCTTCTTAATCACATACAAATATTTTCATATCTCCTTCATGAGAAATAGAAGAAAATAATTTGATCATATAAAATAATTTTAAAACAGTATTACCTTTAAGATCAAAAGAGAATTTTATAGGTCAATTTCAAATATCTCATACTCAAGACTCAAAGTTACAAGATACAATCGAAATCAACCCCGAAATAATTCTTTGTGGAGTTTTATCCATAAAAGATGTTCTTCATATATATGGTTGTAAATATTTGACATTCATATATATGGTTGTAAATACTCCATGATCATATAAGAAAATTCTTTTGAAGAATACAAGAAGAGCACACAAGAGCTCAGTCTTGTGTTCAATTCAGAGATTCAAGCATAAAGCTATGAGAAATGGTGTAGAAGAAGAAAAATAATGGAGAAGATGAAGATTCCTCTTCGTTGATCAGAAGCTTCACTGTAAATGATGTTTGTACCTTCTTCTTCTGATCTTTTTCCCCTGCCCCTATGATAATTCCATTATCCAACCCTTGATGAAGTCCTTCTCTTAAAAAAACAAATTTTCTAACTACTTGAGTAGTTAGGGCTTTTCCCTTCTTGAATTTCCCGTACAATTGTCTTATTGAAACATTCACTTTAATTAATGTCTCATTTAAGTGTTTTAAATGATTTTACCTCATTAATATCTGTATCTTTCAAATGGGTTCCTTTTCTTTTTTAATAAAATTTCTTAAATAAACTTTTATTTTCAAAATTTAATTAATTGCCATTTTAAAGAGGGGGACTGTGTTTTAATTTTTCAGAAGTTAGAATAAAATTTTAAGAAAGTTAAATCACTTCATATGTGATCTTCATCATCTTATCTTTCCAACGATATAAATTTTATCCAAATCCAACTCCCGGATCTCAAGATATGACTTCATGAAGTTAAGTTGTCAAGTAAGCTCATCAAAAAATAAGCATTTTGTTCTTTTAATTTTTGGAGAAAATTTAGCCATTTTTAATCCTTGAAACCTATACCAACATATTTTTCATCGAAATATATTTCCAATGGTATAAAATTTGCACGATTTCCTCGCCCGGAGCTCAAGTTATGGCCTTTGCAAGATCGTGACTCAGCAATCGTAGATTAAGTTTGATGGAGCAATCTTGGCCCTTGGATTGAATTTCGTTTTTCACTCTTTTGAAATTTAGACCTTTTCTTCATAAAGGTTATCCCACATGCACTAGATGATATGAATCTTTTGTTATATATATTCAAAAGTGTATTATACACTAAATAAGTAACATTAAGAGAGAAGACTTTGGAGCTTTAAGGGTTCAACCTTTGCTTAGAAAAATGATTAAATAATAATAATTTTGAACAAAATTATCCCAGTCAGTATCCAATGGCATGTCCAGTTAGCATGATGAGTCAACTATTCATGTGCCTCCATCTTTCATCCTGTGATAAGTCAATAATATGCTAATAAGAATCTGTTATGTGTCATAGTTGTGTGTTGCCATGTGTCTTCAATGTCGAGTTGCCATGTGGCACCATTCACATACTGCCATGTGTAAGAATCTTATTGGTTGGGAATATGCCTGTAATTAAGTGTCATGTGGAAAAAATTAATTGGTTAGTGATATTATGTGAAGAAACTTAAAATAAAAGGTTAAGTGTGGGAGGGTGAACGGGAGGTTAAGTGAGAGGGTAAGTGAGGGGGGAGTAGTGGGTAGTTAGGGTGGGGGGAGTTTGTAGGCAGCGAAAGTTAGGGGGTGGGGTATCATGACATAGGGTGATGTCTGGAGGAGTGGGGGAGAGAGGTAATATGAGTGTGGTAGAAGTGGAGTCGGGTTGGGGAGTGAGGAAAGTAAGGGGGGAGGAAATCGTGTGTCTGCCCCGCGAACCCGATGAGAAATAAAGTCCAAAAAATAACTAAGTATGAAACTAGTGGAGTATGGGAGGGGAGGTATAAGTGAGTGGTGAGGGAAAGAAAATCTAAGTATGGGAAGAAGAGGTAGAGAGGAAGTGTGATGATGGAGATATAAGGAGAGGAATGATATTTTAAAAATAAAACTATGTGTTGGAAATAGAGATGGGAAAATGGATAATTTCAAAAATATTCTAAGTATGGAGAAGAGAGGAGAGGGGGTGAACCGGCAACAAGAATATTTGTATGGGTCTTGGGCCTGTGAAAAATTGAATAAAACACGGGTCTTGGGCTCATGAATATTTAAGAACAAATAAGGGTTATGAACCCGAAAAGTTAAATGTAATTCCAAGAAAATAACTTAGTTTCACATGGGAGAAACGTTTTTTTCCGCTTAAAAACAAACCTGGGTATCTTGAGCATATGAACTCAAATTTTGAATCTGAAAAATGCATGAAAATATGAGACCAAGGGATACACCATGGACTTATAATCGATCAAAAAAATTCTTCTTTCGATATCATTTTTTATTATTATTCCGGGAGCAGGAAAATATAGGTGACCAAATTTTTCTCAACAGTTTTGAATGAAATGTGACTTGGGTTTGCATAAACAATGTATGTATGCTGGGTGATTTTGAGTGAACTCGCATACGAGCATGATTTTAAACTTGCGTTTAGCCCGGCATTGTTCTTGCTTGATTTATTTTTTGGGTAAACTGTAGTCTCGATAGTAATGGATTTCTCACTCTGTGTGGTTTCGAATGGATTTAAAAAGAATTTTTTTGGGCTTGCACTCAACCCAGAACTATTATTTCGACATTTGTTTGTGATGGAAATTGTGAAAGATTTCAAAGATAAATTATTTTAGGGGTTTAATTAAGACATATTACAACATAGAAATGTAAATGTATTGATCGGCGGTTTGATGTGAAAAACAATTGATGGTTTTGAGCTTCATAAAACCCTTCTTCATTCTCAACTCAAGTCGACTGTCACTATTGCTTTTGCTTTGCTTGTTGTATTTGAAATCTGTGAATGAATATGCTACAAATATACAAAGTATGAAGTGATGAACGTTGAACAATGTTCTCAATAAGCTATGATTAATTTTTTGAATCTCTACGTATAAACCTTTTGAGCATATTACTCTTGGATATTTATTAAGATTCTTCAAATGAAACAAAGTGTAGTTACAAAAGGATTACATTGTGAGAAGCTACAAGAATTAGTTTGGATGATGAACAAAGGTCTTAAATTTTTTACTGTGTGTGTTAAAGTCAAGATGGTAACTTACTTACATTATGAAAGGGCATTGATCATTTTCTCTCCCTTCCATAATCTCATTTTTTGTGCATTACAAGCCCCTCATGTCCCCAATTCATTATATTCCCATATTCTGGTTTTATATTAATAAAAAATGTCATTATGCAGAAGGTCAAATTAAAATAATAATTGATAAGGAACAGACCTCAAGTATGGAACAATGATTTTTTGTTGGGTCACAAATAAAAAGTATTTGATGATAATCTGCTCATAAACGTTGATTTTGGATGATTGAATTATATTAACTAATTATGGAAAAGAACAATATTCGTTTATTCCCTTTTCATTAAATCATTTTTCACTCAATACAAATCCTATCACATCCCATATATCATTTATTATCCATGTTCTAAGTGGTATCAATTGTAAAAAAGCAGATCAAGCGATTCTATTTTGGATTATATATACAGAGTATCGAATTGATTGCATGCATGCTTGTGTGTTGACTAATTAGAGCAAATGTTTTAAATTATTTATTAGGAAAAGTAATTTGATGTTTGACTGGTCATTTTGTTTCATATGTTGATCTAAGTTTCATTTTAGCAAACGATCTTCTTCAGCAGGGGAAGTCATGGCAGAGGCAGGAACAGAGGTAGAGGTTAGAATAATTTTTGGCAAGGGGGTAACAAAATATTAAGGTTCTCAATACATTTTGATGTTGATTCTGAAGAATTCAATCAATAGCTACAAACTGGTTTCCTAAAACTAGAAGGCCAAGGGGCCTTCCATCCACATCCCCAACCTAAGAGACCTCCATATCCACCTCATCCTATCATTTCAAATATTCATGTTCCACCTCATGTGTCCTTGCAACCAAAAGTCCCAGTCAATGATGGTTGGGGTGATGTTGTTCAACCTCCTCCAGTTCGCTATGGTAGATGGCCCACAATGTCAATACCATTAAAACCCCCTCCTCCACTTGAGAAACTTGTTCAACAAATTGCCTCTATTGCATCCCATGCTCACTCATCTCATTCAAGCCAAAAGCTCAAAATAGTTACTCCTGATCTAAATTCACATAAGGGTAAACAAATTGATACTAAATATGATTCATCCCATGATTCATCCCATTCAGTGGAATCCCACACTCACCATCCTAATGAAAACTACCATGCTTTCAGTGAGGTTTTTTATCACACAGATTGTAGGTTGGGAAAATCCTGGCCCAATATACAAAGGTGAGACAAATATAATAATACCTACTCATTGTCACCTTAGATAGGTACTCCCCTCACTTTAGTGAAGGAGAAATATTACACAAGCAGGGAATATTGGGTGACCCTAGGGGTAAATGAGATGGAAAGTGGAGTAATGGAAGCTAATGTCCCTACAAATCAAGATAAGAAGTGGAGGATGGCTTGAAAATGAGTCTTATGTGTTAGCGATAAAAAATGCACTGGCATTTTTGAAAGAATGATGCCTAATCTTGTATGGAATATTTGACTAGATTCCCAAGATCCAAATGAAGATTTGAAAGCACCATTGGAAATAATAGGATTTGTAGATGTCGATCGACTATTCAAGCATGCAAAACAGACTCTCCATGACTGAGAAATTTGATTTTGAAAAACATCTGTGCTTTCACTAGCTAACTTGTCTTGAATTTTGCTAGTTAGCTGGTGAAAGCTCCGCCTTTCACCAGCTAAGGAGCGGATTTTCGGGTAAATTAGCTGGTGAAAGCATGTCACGGCCAGAAAAACCGAATTCTTGCTCAGATTCGAGATTTTTGAGTTGGATTGGTATGAAATCTTCTTCAATAAGTTGGTTATGAATTATCAAATCAAAATCTAAAGGCCATTCTTGGAGATGAAAGTCAAAAGGGAATTTTTTGAGTATATTTGGTCGTTTTCAAGGGAAAAATGATAGGGATCAAATGACACTTCACCAAATTCGAATTTTATCTTTGGAGGACCAAATCAAACAGCCTTGGGAGGCTAAAACTGCACTTCATCAGCAATCTACTACTCTTATATATGGATTGACCTCATCTTGAGGATCTCTCCTTATCTTTTGTAAATCATTTTTGACTTTCTATTTTTAGAATATCAGATCCATTGTTTTAGGATATGAAAATTGATTGTAAAAGGCTATAAATTCCTACCTTTTCTAAGAGTCTTGGGAGGGGCAATCTAGGAGACATTTTTTGGCTATTGTACTAAACTCTTTATTCATAATAGAATCACAGTCCTCTTTTGTTTTCAATGACAGATTTTCTCATACTTTCATCATTCTGTACTTTATTTCAGTTTAGCTTAGCTTCTAAGAACTGTTATCTTCTTATTAAGCTCATGAACTTGAACTAAAGGTTTTCTTGCTATCTTGTATGACCCTGCACATTGTGTATTTGGTTATCTAGACTAGTATTCTTCATATCCTATTCAAACTTTGTTGTTTGATCATTGAGTTCTAAAAGCATTGTCTTATTCGAATGTATTAAGTGGTCCTTTTCATTAGCTATTGAGTTATCCTATTGTTCTAAGCATACAAAATCTACCATATTCTTAAGTTACCAAGCATTCTTAGCCTACAACCCTAAGGAGTTTCTTGCAATGATAACATTATGGATGGAAGATGGTTGCCAAAGACTTGGGTACCTACACCAGAGTGTTACACCTACCCGAGATAAGAAAAATAATCAAGATACAAGCCTAAATATCAAAGAGACAAGCAAGTGAATATTTTTTTCCTGAATTGCAGCAGTAAACAAATATACATGTCAACAAAGATAACTATTGGTAACTGCAAAAATAACCATTCAAAGTACAAAGGAATTATTGGAGAATGAAACATTAAACAAGAAGATAATGTTCCAATACTATAGCACAAACTTTGATGGTAAAAGAGGGATGCTAGATAGTGTTTTCAAAGAATTATAGTGACGGCCAAGTGGTTGTAGCAAAGATTTGCTACAATAGCAAATTAAAACCATAAAAATTAGCAAGTAAACCGTAAAAAAGTTAGCTAATAAGCAGTAGTTACAAGTTTACAAGTAATTTCAACGGTTGAAAAGCAATTTATAGTAAGAGATTGAATGTGTCTTACAAAGACAAACAAGTGCGCCCTCCAAGGGTCTCAATTCAAATGTATCATGGAAAGTAAAATCACATTTCATACAAGAGCCACTTAAAAATTGTGCATCAAAACTACCTTATCAAATTAAACAAGTGCTCAAAGACTCTATGCAATTTGCAAAGTTTAGGCATGGGAGGGTTGAAAAGGTGACCTATTGGGTGAGTCATTCCTTAAGTCAAGGAGTGTTTCCTAGGTGGACCCCTCTCTAAGTCATGTGGAGAAGGTGAAGTGGATGGGGGTTGTTATCCACAATTTTGGTCATCGTGATCATGTCATGGTGATGTTATGATGATAGAAAATCAAGCTCCTCATTAAGGACTCCTTCCTGAAAAAGGGTTGCACTTCTTCATTTCCAAAAATCATGTTTTGAGGACTGTTCGCAGGATGCATATGTACTCTCCTGCGAGAATCCTAAATTCCCGCAGGCTGCATTAATTTTGGGTGCGAACTTCTCGCACTGTGCTCAAAGTCAGGGTGCGAACATCTTTTTACAAAGGAAAATGGATGAGTTCTCGATTCTTCTAGAAGGGAATCTTCTAGAAGGATGAGTTGGTATTCGAATGGTTGTTCAGAAGCTGGCATTCCAGATTTATTGGGATCATTATTATCCTAGCAACTAACCTATTCTCTCCTATAAATTGATGAGAATACTCATGGAAAAAGTTAAGTTGGCAAACTAGAGAAATCTATTGGAGAATTGATGCATTATTGTATGGAGAATTGATGCTGCAGCAGATAGAGACAACAGCAAGGTCATCACAAGTAGTAGATTTTCTTCATGCATGAGCAATTGTGTGTGTGTCAAAGCTAGAATCCATTGAAAGGAGATCTATGACATCAAGGCTCAGGTTGTATATTTCTCTTTCAGTTAATTCAATACATGAATATGTCCCTTTCCCATAATGATGATGTCATCTTATTACATGATTCCTTGATCACATGTATAGACT
>ML797569.1:336169-352953 GCA_009831015.1 Picea engelmannii
CTCCTTTCGATGGCTCCTAGCTCTGACACACACACTTGCTCATGCATGAAGAAAATCAACCACTTGTGATGACCTTGTTGTTGTCTCTTGTTGTTGTAGCATCAGTCCTCCATACAGTCTTGCACTAATTCTCTAATCAATCTTTAGCTAGCTTGCTGCTTGTTTGCTTAACCCTTTCCATGAGCAATCTCCTCAATATATAGGAGAAGATAGATTAGTTACTTGGATAGGAAATGATCCCAAGATATCTGGAATGCCAGCACTTGAATAACCATTCGAAGCCAACTCATGTTTCTAGAAGATTCCCTTCTAGAAGATTCGAGATTTTATCTTTTTCCTTCCTTTGGAACATGTTCGCACCCTGGCTATTAGTTACAGTGCGAGAGGTTCGCACCCCAGCTTAAAGCAGCCTGCAAGAATCAGGAATTCTCGCAGGCAAATACATAGGTAGCCTGCGAACATCCCTTAAAAGCGTGATTTCTGGAAGAAGACAAATGTAACTTTTCTCAGGAAAGTGTTCTTAGTGAAGATTTTGATTCTCCATCATCATAACATCATCATGACATCATCACAATGACCAAAATTGTTGATAACATACCCTTACAAAGCCTGCAAGGGTACTTGGGCTTACGAGTTGTTTGGGTGATCTTAACATCATCAACACTCCCGGCATGATTAACAATAACTGGTTGCTTTACAACATGTTTGACAGTGGTTGGAGGTTTTGACCCTTGTTTATCTTTCTTCTTCTTAATATTTCTTTTCTTCTTCTTCTTATTCACTGGGTTACTAGATTCAGAACTTTCACTCGATGAAGAAGATGAAACAGAAGGCGACCTTGCAAGCGAGGAAGGCCAAGAAGACCTTACTGGTGAAGAAGGTGAAGCATCAACATGAGGTTAATGCTTTTGGGGGGAGGTGCTTTTGACTGAAGCACTAACTGCATTCGGGATTACCTGAGTGGAAAACAACCATACCGGTAATCCAATTGTGAGACCTAGAAGGCTCAAAGTAGAAATATGAGGAGGACCAATGTTTCCGTAAGAAGGAAAAACAAAAGGTTCCCCTAGAAAAGGAGTTCCTTCGTTGTTCATTCCGGGAATTGATGCCATAACAATAAAAATCCAATCTAGAGTCCACTAGGGAAAACAAACAGCACACGTTAAAAATCTAGTAAGCAAACAAGCAAACAAAACCTTCTCACAATGAGCACACTAGTTGGTGGTGAAATCCAACATTGCGGGAACAAAGTAAGAAGGGGTTGAGATAGAGCGGGTGGAAAAGTTACGTTGATGACCTGCTTAACGGACTTACGCTTTGGTGCAAGCTCCCACACATAATCATGGGTATACCCTCCAAGGAGCCCGAGTGAGTTTGGCCAACGTCGATTCCAAGTACCGTGAAGGCTTGCCCCTCCACAGTCACCTTGTGTAAAGACCCTAAAGAGATAGGCCAGTAAGGTTACCAATCACTACAATGATGCATGGGGGAACAGTCGATAGTCCAATCCACGTGCAAGGGTAGGGTATCTAACCCGAAATCAACTTGAAAGGCTTCCACTCATCATTGTGGGTATACCTTCAAGTGACCCCCATAATACGTTCAATCTCTACACCAAGACCAACAAAGCAGGGTGAGTAACTCTTCCAGTCTTAATGCGACCTCGTGATTGACCCTTGTGTGAGAAGGGCTTCCCAAGACAAAATGTAGTAAGTGGATTTAACTCTCCCTATCACAAGATACTATGTTTGTTTGCAACTTTGGAAAGTTATCTTTCACACCTATTCCAAAGCCCTACAACTAATCTAATGTAGGTTTGCTACCAGAAGATATAAAAATTTCTAATCAACTTTTATAAGCGCCTTATTTTTAAGGTTGTTGTTACTCAAAAGGAAAATGGCGTAGACAATATGGTGTTTTGACCGACTCGAAAGTTATGCAAAGAGATGAAGATGCAATCTTTTCATTTCGATGAAAGCTATGCTATGAGAAGGAGAAAACATTCATCATTCCCATATGCATAATGTCCCAAAGTTTTAAAACTCATCAATATCAATATCTTAAAGAAATGATACAAAGAGACTGTACACCAATATATGATTCATGACCGAAATTTTTTCAGAATTTAAGACCAAAAAATGCCAAGAATCATGCAATTTCACTACTTCAAATGGAAGGATGCCCCCAATCTAATGTAAAGCAAAAAATTAAATCTTTTTGTTTCAAAAATTTCACTAAAAGAAATAATGAACTTTCTTAAAACAAAGAAACCCAAACTAAAAGTTTTCTTTTAAAGTGAACTATTCAGAAGAAATATGATCTTTCCCTAAACAATTCTAAAGAAAACACACGCTTTGTAATTGAAAGACATCCAAAGCAAGAGATTAATCATTCAAAACCAAACAAAGCAAAGATGGCTAAAATCAACTCAAAGAATGTCAAGCAGATTGTAAACAGATCAATATAGGCTCCAAAATCTCAATCCAGTTGATCAAAGCAAAACTGGACATCAAAAGATGACAAAACCCAATCCAAAAAAGTTTACAAACAAGTTCGCATCCTAGTAGTGAAGTGCAGTGCGAAAATTAGGCATGTCCGCGGTCTAGACACAGGTAGGATGCGAGAAGGTTGCACTGGACTGAACAGTAGGGTGTGAAAATCAAGGGTTTTCGCAGGCTGTATACAGGTGAAGCACAGGAATGTCTGTAATCAAAAGGAATTTGGAAAAAGGACAAAGAGTCTAAGTGAACTTTCAGATCCAGAGAGTCTGGATGGATCTCCCACAAAATCAGAAACCAGAAAACAAACAATCAAAGCAAGGGAAACTAGACTAACTAGGAAACAATCTGTTTCCCAGTTGAGTCGCTAATTTTGTTATTGAATAAATAGGTAGGTGTGGACACTAACTAATCTCCCTAGATCCACCTAAATCTAGAAAAAAAAACACCAAAACATGACGCTTTCCTTAAGTTTTAGATATTGAATTTATTAACTAAAGAGGGATAGGTGACATAACGTTTAAACATCGCTTCCTCTCGCTATCACCATCTCAGCTCCGTTCCATCACTCATACAATGATGATCCTACAAAATAATGCAACCAACCAAAGTGATAGTAATAGCATAAACTCAATATAAACCTATGTATGTGATCAAGGAATCATACAATAAAACACAACAAGCTTTATAAGAAAGAATCATATTAAATGTGAAAGAGAGATTACAACCATGGCCTTGATGTCGTATGGTCCCTTCCAACTTTCCTTCATTCCCCACACACTTCTTGCTCCAAGGATTCTGAGACCATGGATCTGATAGCTACTCACAATCTATCTTGACAAAGCAAATTTCAAAGCCACTCTAACCAAGCTAAGAATCCCAAGCCAAAAACAACTAACTTTCTCCATGAGATATCCTCTCCTTTTATAAGATGAAGAGGATAAGGTGAGGAGGTTAGGATGATCCCACTAAATCATGAAAGTGAGTAAGATCCAAACCATTCGAATGCCACCTCACCATGGAAGTTTCTCCTTCTAGAAGCATCGAGAAGATGCTCGTTTTTCCCATGTATGAGCATTCTTGCACCTTGCTTATAGAGCAACCTGCAAACCTCTTGCAACCCAGCTATGGTGCAGCCTGCAAGAATCAAGCATTCTCACACCCTACCTATATAGCAACCTACGAACATCCTCTTTAATAGGGTTTTTACAAAGGAGAATGCAACTTCTTTTCTCAGGAAAAGTTCTTCTCTCTTCTTTCTTCAGGAACTCAGGCCACTGACCCCTCTGAAGGAAACAGATAGGTTTACATCATTAACGGTCATAGGGCTGATGAAAATAATGTGTAACACCTACACCGTAGATCTGAGCACTCAGATGTTAGCCACTCAAAACTACAGGCCCCTTAATAACGTGCCCGGGCACCAAAACTTAGGATGAGTGGGTTTTAGCCCACTTCATGTCATTTTTTTGCCATGGTGTCCTTTCCTGAGGGAAAAACACCCCTTGCAAACTTGTGTGATAACAGAGGGTATATTCCCTTATATTCCTCCAAGGATCTAGCCAATAATAACCATGAAACAAGCAAGAAGAACCAACAATATGCAGATTTTTCTTACCAATTCCAAGAAGCATGCAAGATAAATCCTTATTTACCAAGAAAATTCCATCACCGTAGCAAGAGAATAGCCTCCAAGAGATAGTGGACCACTTAGCTCCACAAGAGAAGTATAAACCATAGCATAAGAGAGAGAGAGAGAGAGAGAGATGAATTTTTCCCAAGAGGCTTTCAGCCAAGTAGCTCTTCTCACATGAGAGAGTTATGATAAAAATGAAATGAATTTGATCCTTATTTATACAAAACCTCTAAAAAGTGTCTGTTGACATTTAGTTAGGGTAAACCATAAAATAAGGGGGCCATCCCCCTTTGTTTTTCCCCTTTACAAAGTAATTTGAATTTACACATAAAGAAACCCTAGAAACATGATGTCATACCCTAAAAGGGTATCGTCTTGGCACTTATAACAAGTTGTTGACCTTGGAGAATAAAACATGGGGCCTCCAAATACTTTCTCTTGATGATGCAAGGGATTTTCCTCATCACAGTGTGCCAAATCATCATAAAAATTCACCATCGTCATCAAAACCCTAGCCCAAGGGAGACGTCAAGCTCTCTCAAGGTGACATTTTGACCTTTCAAGGCCAAACGTTGGGATAATCTAGGCTAGGTATCACGTCCAAGGTGACTTCTATTTCCTCCAAAATAAACGTCCAAGCTTTGGTTGCTTCCAAGGTGTGGGTCATGGCATCCACTTTGTGGGCTTCAAGCCCCAATAAAGGCCCAATCTAGGCTTGTTCCTCCAAAACGTCCATTAAAAAGGTTCTGCAAAGACAAACAAGTGCGTCCTCCAAGGGTCTCAAGTCAAATGTATCATGGGAATTAAAATCACATTTGATACAAGAGTCGCCTAAACATGTGCATCGAAACTACCTTATCAAATTAAACAAGTGCTCAAAGACCCTATGCAATTTGCCAAGTTTAGGTATGGGAGGGTTGACAAGGTGACCTATTGGGTGAGTCATTCCTTAAGTCAAAGAGTGTTTCCTAGGTGGACCCCTCTCTGAGTCATGTGGATGTGGAGAAGATGAAGTGGATGGGGGTAATAATTTTGGGATGGGGTTCATGACAAACAAGGGTTCGTATTGTCTCATTTATGGGTGCCTTTGTAGAGGGTGTGTTGCACCTTTGTTTTCAATGCATCATTTTTCCAAGCCCATTTATTTTCCATTAATTAATTAAAGTCCAGAACAATTGGGTACTCCAAATGGGTAATATAAGACTTGGGAATCAGTACCACAATGTCACTTGAAGGGAGAGGTACACTGAGTGCCATAGGGGTAAAGCAAAGGTTTCAATGCACTTGTGTATATCCCTCAACAAGTGGGACATCTATATAATATGAAAAAGTTTCTTGCATGTCTTTTATTTTTTAGGAGAAACATTTCATCGTTCTCAAGACCTCTTTGGGTGAGCATCAAGAAGGTTATAGTTTTGGATTTTATGTTTTGCCATCTATATTCCCTTTGGGCCTTTAGCCCGTTCTTCCCATAAATGAGGTAAAATCCCTTCTTGGGTCAGTACACCCAAAAATCCCAAAAGACAAGGAAATGAAAAGGATGAAGTGTGAAAAATGATAATAAGTATGACCGAGAATGGAACGATGACTTACTAGGGCACAATGTCAACCACCGAGGTGAAACAAGGAAAAGAGCATAATTTCCAACCATATGTTCTATCAAAATAAACTTAAAATGCAACATATTCAAATGCCTCAAGGATTAAAGTGACACTTACCACAATACCTAACTTGTACCTCAATGAGTAAGACCCATTGTCTTTCGGAAGCAAGCTGATGTGGTGAATGCCATCGTGATGAATCAAGGATGTGTAGTGGTGAAGTGGGTCTCTGTCTGTGCATGTGGACATTGTCAATCATTTGTCTCTCAGTACTCCATGTCTGCAACCTAAGGGCTTTGAGACATCATCTCCTTAGTTATTCCTAGAAATGGGGGATAACAAGGTTCATCCGAAGGTATCTAAGGAACAACAACCTGCTAAGGCAAGCTCACATACAAACATGGTAATACATACAGTGATCAGTGAGAATAAGAAAACTGCCTCCCATAGCAAATATGGTTTTTGATGTGTCGGTGTTATTTCTGACTGTGGATAGTTTATTTGCATTTTCATCTTTTTGGGACATGCCAATTATATTTTGACTTTTTGATAACAAGTTAATATTTTATATTTGTAATGACAAATAGATTTTACTTGTTTGATATATATGGATGGAATTTTGGGAGACACAAGGGTTGTCTAAGTTGATCTATTTATGCTCATGTGTATATT
The DNA here is from genome assembly GCA_009831015.1 of Picea engelmannii. NCBI lineage: Eukaryota > Viridiplantae > Streptophyta > Pinopsida > Pinales > Pinaceae > Picea > Picea engelmannii. Next base: position 342,577 of record ML797569.1, read on the forward strand.
TGATATGGTGGCATGATTTATTTATTTAAATAATGTGGAGGAACAAGGAGGAAATTGAAAATCTAAGGATAAATAAAGGAAATAGGGGTCCCACCTATTAGTTATTATTTATATTACCCTTTATCTATTTATTATAATTTGTACCTAAAGAACTAAAAGTTATTTATGACTTAACTAAAGGTAGTTGAGAATTACCACAACTACTTTGAAGACATAAAAGAGGGAGAGAGAAAGGAAAATAGCTTTTGATAAAGGTTTGCTCTTATACTTGTGAGATTAATTACTTTCATCTATTTCAGAGTTATCATAGAGTCTTAACTCTTTTGTTGATAGCAAGGTCTTACCGAAGGTGGTAAGATTAAGGATTGAGAAGCATTTCTAAGAAGCATGCTTCGGAAGATTACTCATTTTGTTTTGATAGTCTGTGTATTCTGATTAGATTATGAATTAGCGTTTCATTTCTAATTAAGGATATTTTGCAAAGTTAAGCAATGGTGCTTTTGTGGCTAGTCTAATCCAACATCTATAGTCTCAGTCTCTTCTTGACATCAGAGTCTTGTGTGTGGTGCTCACCAAAGATTTCTAAGTTTTATTTTGGTCCTTACCCTCACAGGGGTATGAAAAAAGGGTTCTGGTTGTAACTTAAAATGAAATCAATAAAATGGCTATGTTGATTTTTGGTGTCACATGTGTATTTTTCTGTGCTATTTATCATATTTACACTCTGCTTGTTATTTAATTTCTCATACAAACAAATAAACATTTTTCTTTACTTTCTTTATTGCACATTTAATCATAAAATACAACATTGGTTCCTAGTACTTATTGCTTGAGAATCAATTGAAAATTTTGAATTTAGCTATAAACATAGGGTTATAATCCCGCCTATCTTACCTTAGCCAAGTAACATTCGAAAATGTTGGTATAAGGTTTTCCATATCTTTTCATCAACATTTTTTTAGCAACCATACTGGGGAAATTTTTCCATATTTCTCTGGTATTTGTATTTTATTTCTGTAATTAATTTTCTTTGGTTTACTGTAATTATTTTTTCTTGAATTGATCATCTCCATGATTATTCATGTTACTAAACAACCCAATATTGGTGATGGTCTTGATGATCAAACTAGCATTTCCTTGAACTTATTCAATACTATTTTAGAAACTGCTAGGAGTCATGACGAACTTCATCGTTCTTGGGAAGTTATTTCCAGAGACGTCGGAATACATGAACAATGGGAAGCCCAACAAAGATTACCCATAAATCAGCCTCCTCATTAAGTGATTTTCACATGTCCTTCAACTCTCGTTCTTCTCGAAGAACAAAGAGGTTTATCCCATGAAACTACTCCTATATCTGAAATAGAGAGGAGAAAGGTTGTTTTTCAAAACCGACAAACTAAACTTCGTTGATCTTTATTTGATTCCACTAGTTCATCTATATTTGCAATCACTGTCACTTTTAAAATGTAATCTTCTGGTGGCGGTAGTGGTAGTGTCAGTTCATCCTATTCACAACCTTCAACATCATATGTAATTGGTAGCATTTATAGCCATCAATTTCGGTCCAATCTACAACCAATCTGGCTAAAGTCATAAAAAAATATGTTCTTTTTCAATTTGAAGAAGATGTTACTACCACCTCGTGGTATGTGTCTTCTCCCTTGAAACTTGCACCAGTTGTGAATCCCCTTCCTAAATTCAAGGATCATTTGCCCAAGTTTTCAGGAAATGGCACTATCACTATTAATGAACACTTAGTATACTTTTCTAATGCTTGCCATAATATAGGAGTGAATGGTAGCGATACTTGTATGTGCTTATTTGTCAACTCCTTAGAAGGGAAAGTTGTTGCAGATTTTTTAACTTACCACCTAAAATCATTTCTACCTGGGTTGAATTAGTTTACTGGTTTAAATCTACATATGGGCAACCAAAAAGCCAAGCTGATCAATTGAGGGAGTATAATAATATTAATTACAATAATGGTGAAACTATCAAATCATTCAATCTTCGTTTCACTAAGTTGTACAATCAAATCCCTGAAGTTATTCGCCCTCAGAACCAAGCTATGTTTATGCATTACTATAATACCTTACCCTCTTCTTATCGGCGTAGATTGGAAGAAAAGGCTATAGACAATCTCATATTTGCACTTCATACTTTTCTTGAGTATGAAGAGCAGTTAAAAAGAACTGGTCTACCCAAGGAAGATTATGTGAAACAAACCGATATGTCTACAGTCTTCCAGCTTGTGCAGGATATGAACAACCTAATGATTCCTTACGAAAGAAAGGGAATCACTTCCACTTCCTCTCCTGTTGAAACTTCTTCCCAGACAACCTTTAGGAACCCAAATGATAACACCTTTCAATCGAAGGCTATAATGTCTTGTGCCTGGTGTAATGTTTGTGAAGAAAATCACGACGAGGCCACCTGTGAGATAAAAAGAAACATTGGAGACCGAATCTTTGGAAAAATATCATATGCAACTATTGTTGCCTTAGATTGGTCTCTACGGGATGATATTATCGTGGTGAACACTAGAAATAAATCATACACCAATAAGAGAAAATTTGATCCTCCCCGAACCACCTTTGCTCTTAGCTCATCATCCCAAGATACAAACTCCCAGGTTGTCATATCTTCAAAAAGTCAAGAAGTATCAACTCCTTTTCCTCCATCTAAATACAATATCCTCAATAAGTTAGCCAATATGAAGGTAGATGCAGCTCTCTTGGACATGGTCACCTTCTTGAAACAACAACAACAACTAAAAATTTTCATGGAAGGTAAAAATTCTACAATAGCTAATTTGGCTGAGAATTTTTATGGAGACAAGTCAAATGTAAATAGAATAGGTGTAAATAATTTTAGAAATCCTGTAAAAAAACTTTCTTTTTTATATTTATGTAAATATTATGGATAGGATAGCTCATTATTTCCTAATAGATGGGGGATCAGGCCCAAGTGTCATGTCCAGCATTATTATGGAGGAACTAGGCCTCTCTTGTACAAACGAAAAAGCGAGGAGTATGTTATCATACAATAATCAACAATAGTCTATGATAGGTGAAATTAAATATGTAACTCTAGTCCTTCGTGCTCATCCAGAAATCAAAACCACTCTTAATATACAAGTAATTGATATGCATGTTAATAACTATTCAATTATCTTGGGTAGGGATTGGAAGGCCTTAACATGTGTTTATCTATCACTAGATGGTTCTCATCTATCCATCCTTAAGAATAGAAAGAATATCATTGTAATAAGAGAAGGGAGGATTTCACCATACATCGAGAAAGTTCCCCAACCCAATGTAAATTATATGGAGGAAGACATGGGCGTCTATTCCATATTTGTAGATGAAGATGACAATTTTCTTGAACAAACAGATTATGATGATGGTATGTGCAATATGCACTTTGACAGTGCATGTTAACATGAAGGTAATGGGGCGGGCATCATATTATACTCTCCTATGAGTAAAATCCACATTTTTTCCTAAAGATTAGAATTTTCTTACACAAACAATGTTGTTGAAATTGAAGCCTTATTGTTAGGGATCAAAAACACTTATAACATTGGTTGTGGTCATCTTACTATTTTTGGATATTCATAACTTCTTGGGAATTTAATCAGAAAAATCTATAATCCCAACAACAAGTTACTTAAATGGCACACCCAAGCTGTTTGGACATTAATTTCAAATTTATTGTGTTTTAACATCACTCATATTAAAAGAGAACTGAATTTTATGGCAGACGGGTTAGTTGTTTTTGCAGCCTCACCTGCAAGGCAGTTATTGCCTGAAAGACCAGATTGTATGTTTATGCCTCTTTACCGACCTCATCTCCTTGATAACGTGGAATCTTGGTAGGTTTTCCGAAATGATGAAAGCATTTGTGCTTTCTTGTAGAATGACCTTAGAAGCCTAAGGAAATCAATTCTCTCAAAAACGATAAAATTCCTAAAGGCCTAACTCCTCTTGAGAACTCATTCTCGATGAGTGATGTAGGTAACAAAGAAAACAAGAAGGAAGAAGAGTCCAAAAGGAAAGTTGGGAACACTATTCCCTTGAACATTGGAACCCATGATTCTCCAAAAATTATTAAAATAGGAGCCCAATGTTATAAAGAAGAGAAGAAGAAATTCATGGACCTGTTCCAGGAATTTTGGGATATTTTGTCCTGGTATTATGAGGATCGTCGTGGTTTTGATCCTAGCATCATACAGCATGGCATTCCCATTAAGAAAGGGGTAAAACTAGTTAGGCAGAAACAAATACTTGTTAACCTTGTGCTTGAAGCCACAATTAGAAAAGACATGGAAAACTTCTAAATGCTCATAAAATATTTTCAGTCAAGTAGTCTGAATGGGTGTCAAATATGGTTCATGTTCGGAAGAAAACATGTGAGATTAGGCTATGTGTTGACTGTCGTGCTTTGAGTAAAGAAAGTATAAAATATAACTTTCCACTTTCTAATATCGAAACAGTTTTACAGCAAGTTGCAAAATCAAAGATGATGTCCTTACTTGACGGTTTCTCTGGGTATAATCAAATTAAATTCAAGAGAATGGATAAATATAAAATCACATTTACAACTCATTGGGGTACCTTTTCCTATGAACGGATGTCATTTGGCTTATCTAATGCAGGTGCCACTTTTCAGAGAGCTATGCAATTATCTTTCAATGATCTTATTGGCAAATAATTCAGATTTATCTTGATGACTTAATTGTTAATTCCAAAACCCAGTCGAATCATTTCGATCATATTAGAAAAGTCTTTATGCAATGCTGAAAATTTGGTATCTCTTTGAATCCTTCGAAGTCTATTTTTTGTGTCACTCAAGGTAAACTTCTTGGCCATACTGTTTCCGATTCATGGATCATCATTGATCCTAAGAGGGTTACCGCAATCTTGAATCTTCCAACCCCCACATCTAAAAAGGAAATTCAAGCCTTTATGGGCACTATGAATTGATTTCGAAGATTTGTTCTTGATTTCACTGTGATAGCTAAACCAATTCATAATATGCTTAAATAGGATCAATCTTTTTCTTGGACAAACGATGTTGAAAGGGCTTTCGTAAAGATTAAGAAAGCAATCAATTCGGCACTGGTTTTGGTGAAACTGGATTTTGAAAAAGACTTCATTGCATATACAAATGCAACAGAGAAAGCAATTTTTGCAATGATTTTACAAAATGATGATCAAAAAAATGAAAAACCTATAGCTTACATGATTCAGAGTTTATCATATGATGAAATTAAATACTCTTACATTGAAAAACCTACCTTTTCTCTTGTTAAAGCTATAGAAAAATTTCATCACTTTATTCTTGGAAAGCACACACAGGTAAGAGTCCCTTTGCCTGCTATCAAGTTTTTACTCTCACAAACACATCTTTCGGGTAAACTTGCAGATTGGCTTGTGAAAATTCAAGAGCATGATTTGACAATCATGACATCAAAAATTATCAATGGACGCGACCTAGCACTTCACTTGGCTCAACATGTTGAACCAAGTGACTTTTTTGAAAATGAAGAAAATGCATTATCAACGTTATTTTACATTGAAGGTCAGAATCTTGATCTTGTTGAGAACCCCTGGTATAAGGACCTAATTCATTACTTGCAATTTCAAAAGTGTCATGACTACCTAGATTCTCATCAACGTAGGAGGCTACATCCTGAAGCCTCCAAATATATGATTTTGGTGAACTCTTTATTTCAAAGATTTTTCAAGGGATTTCTGTTGCGATGTATAGATGATAATGCAGCCCAGTGGATTTTAAACGAAATCCATGGATCAACTAGATCTAATGTTAATGTAGGAGGTTACTTTGCAACAAAAGCCACTACCTTCAAAATCCTAAGGACTGGTGATTACTGGCCATTTATTTTTAGAGACTCCTTCATATTTACAAGGGTCTGTGATAAGTGTCAAAAATTTGTTGGTAAGGAACATTTTTCTACCATGCCCTTATAACCTGTCCTCCTTGATTTTCCCTTTTCAAAATTGGGCTTAGATTTCATTGGTCCTACAAACCCACCATCTTCTGTAGGACATATTTATTTATTAACAACTATAGATTACTTCACCAAGTGGGATGAATTTGTACCTCTAAAACATGCACAAGATGAACATGTCATCTTTTTCTTAGAATCTAATATATTTTCTCGATTTGGTCTTCCGCTGGAAGTTATTTCAAATAATGGGTCGGCTTTCATTTCCGCAAAGTTCACTCAGTTTCTTAGTAATTTTAGTGTCAAACACTTCACTTCCTCTACCTATTGTCCTTAGGGAAATGGTAAAGCTAAGTCAACCAATAAAAATCTCATCGAAGTCTTGAAGAAGACTATAGATGATAAGCCCTGTCAGTGGCACACACTTCTCACATATGCACTATGGGTAGATCGAACTACCGCTAAACCTAGCACTGGCCATACTTTGTTTCATTTGATATAGGTCAAAAGGTTATCATTCTTATAGAGCTTGAGCTAACCTCTCTCTGTTTAGCGTAACAAGTTGAAGAATTAAATTGATCCAGGTGGATATTGGTGGCCACCCACTTGTTCCATATTCCAACTGGCTCATCTGAAAAATTTTCAGTTCAACACGTTTCTTTGTAATCGTGGGTTCTACACTTACGGGATTGTCCCAAAGCCCTACACATCATCCATATGGATATTGGTGCTCGCCCACCTATTCCAACTGGCTTGTTTTGGAAGTTTTCATGTCAATACATCTTTATGTACTTCCAGGGACGTTTTGGGGCTCTAAACAACATTTTATTGGCTTGCCATAGTCAAATTGTAGATAGAGTCGGATTTTGATGGCATAATGTGTATTTCTCGAAAAGACCTTTCCAACAGGCTATCACGCACCTAAAACAAAGATTGTATGCAAAAGTTACGACCCCAGGAAGTTAATGTACTAACTTACCCAAACGGGGCCCACATGACTTTTGGCATTTCATCTCCCAGGGTTATATTTTTCGATGTCTAGGGTTTTGTAATTCATGTTTATCATAAAAGGCCTTCAGAGCCTCATCGTAATCATCTTCTTGCGAATGCGATTAGTCGTCAAATCTCTTCTCAGAGATAAGCTGCCACCATTATAACGAGTCTTTCACTCTGTATTTTTATAGTTTCTTTACAATTCTTTCATTAATAGAAATCAAGTATTGTTGTATATCTCTATTTCTGGAAATTTTCATGAGTATTTCATTGTAATGTATCTGTTTTAATTTCGTTTTGAAAATAATCTGGATCAGTGGTATAAGAGCAAGCTTCTCTTGGTCGTTTTTCAACGCATGTCCCCGACGAGGTTCGAGTATATCCAGTTGGGTCTCGATCTTGTCTCTCTTGAGGAGAATCAATCTCACACACCCAAGAAACCCTCGATGGTATAAGAAAAGAAAAATGTGGAGCAAAATATTCTATTAACCTGTTAATTGAGCAAGCTCTCGCGAGACAAAGGGACGAAAAGATGGAGAATTTTGCACACATACTTCAACACCTGCTAATAGAAATAGAGTCAAATTTTGACAGAATAATGTATATTTCTCAAAATTACCTTTCCAATGGGCTATCATGCTCCTAAAACGGAGATTGTATGCAAAAGTTACGACCCTGGGAAGTTAATGTGCTAACTTACCCAAATGGGGCCCACATGAATTTTGGCATTTCATCTCCTAGGGTTAGGTTTTTGGATGTCTAGGGTTTTGGCATTCATGTTTATCATAAAAATGCCTTCAAAGCCTCATTGTAATCATGTTCTTGCGAATGTGAGTAGCCATCACGTCTCTTCTCAAAGATAAGATGCCACCATTCTAGCGAGTCTTTCACTCTGTATTTTTACAGTCTCTTTACAATTCTTTCATTAATAAAAAACAAGTATTGTTGTATTTCTTTGTTTTTGGCAATTTTCATGAGTATTTCATTGTAATATCTTTGCTTTCATTTCGTTCTGAAAAGAATCTGAATCATAAATACAATAGACATATCCCAAAGAATGAATGCATTGCTCGTCTTAGAAGAACAAAGAAACCACACTTTAGAAAATCTGAAGAAGAGACAACAAACTGTTAAAAAATACTTTGATAAAAAGGCTAAATCTGTTGTTTTCAGGGTTGATGAAAAAGTGTTACTTTGGGATTTTGCTCATGCTGAAAAAGGAAGGCATTCCAAATTTCATAAGCTTTGGCTAGGTCCATTCAAAATCACCTATGTCATTGGTAACAACTCATACTTATTAAAAGACATGGAAGAGCGATTGTTTTCTTACACCAAAAATGGTTTACATATAAATCACTATGTTGAACCAGGTTAATCATTGATTTCAAATTTTGGTGCTTCTTGTATATATACATCTTTCAGTTTGTACATACTTACTCTTGCTTGTGTTGTTTGAGCATAAGTTTGTTTTGTTCGGTTATTTTATTTTCTGGTTTGCCATTTTTCATTAAGTCAGAGTCAGCTACATCAGTCAAGTTGCTAGAAAGATCATTTGTTTGCAAAATGTTGTTAATTAGTTATGAAAATAATAAAAACACAACAAAGATGCTATGATTTTCCTTCAGTCTGAAGTACTGCTTATGGTTATTGTTGTATCTACAATGCTTTGTTAAAGGCTTGATGGTCGTGACTCTTGCCTTTTTCTTCTTTCCCATTATGCCCCCCATATTGCTTTCAAATAAGAGCATATCCGAAATTTTCCTAGGTTTCAGCAACAAATCTCAAGCCAAACCAAAGATTACTGAATTCTAGCCCATTAAAATAGCCTACCCTGTGGAGTCGCCAGTTGTTGACGTAAAAATGTGCAACTAGAATTTTCCTGCAAAGATTTGCAATGCACCCTATAAAATTTTATTACTATTATTATATAGGTAATAACTATAGATGTGATCCCTTATAAGAGAAACCAATCTAAGTTGAATTTTCATTTCCTCCTGAAAATGTTGTTTGCATACAGTTACTTCAACAACAATGACTTGATGATTATCTCTTGAAATTACATGCTTATTACACATGCATGATTAGTTTCTTTAGATAATGATACAAAGGAATGTGTGATTCTTCTACAACATTTATTTTGCGTCACACCAGTTACATCATTACCATTTCAAAGAGAAGGTAAAAGAGTCCTTGCATAGATATTGTGCTAATTGGGGTTACAAAGCTCTAAACTCTTTACTATTATGCTAAGTTGATGACATGCCAAAAAGTGATTAAGGTTGTTTGTGGTATGCATATATATTGTCTCGAACACATGGTCTCATATCAAATACAATATCATGGGTATCGTTTGTATATAAGTATGGATAGAGTCGACATGTTATAACGTTGGTTATAATCTCGGTGTCATTTGTTTAAAAGGGCTCGACATTTTGTTGGCTTATTAAATATAGTACAAACTTTGAACTATGAATTAAGGATAGCTTTAAATACACATATGTTATGGTACATGATGAGATTTGAAAATATGATATCCCGTTATGTGACTTCCACCATATAACATATGATTGGGTATAGACTATAGTTGAAAAGTTGATAGAAGTTATGGTATTTCCATTTGATTTTGGAGGCAACGTGAAATTAATGAGAGTTAATGCATACCCTACAAGGTTTTCTCCCGAGGTTTACCAACTTTCTTGCTTGTTTAGTTTTGTTGGAACTCTCTAAAGATGGTAATTGAGGGTTTGAACTCAAAATATCGGTGTTGAGTTGTGTACCTGAGGAGGTGTTCCCCATGTGTTTTGTCCTCCCTAACACATGAGGGAAGGTTTATAGCACTTTGTTATAGTACTTTATGTCTATTTGTACTTTGACTTTGGATAAAGTACATTTGGTCACTTTTTGGCAAAAGTGAACATTAAATTACCTTTTTGGTGATTTTGAGGAGACATGAGTAGACTTAGGGAACTTAACCCAAAAGTGGGTTTTGGATTAGATTTATGGGGAGTGATCTCATCCATTGATTTGGATTGATCCCATCCATCAAATCTTAGGTTACCCTATTCTTGCCTAAAGAAGGGCAAAGGAGCTAAGAGAGGGCGCATTGTTCAAGGAGGCTTTTGCTCATTGAGAGAGGAGTATTATAGCTATGGACATGAGGTTTTGTGCATGAGGAGAGGAAGAGTAGGCCGCTAGCTTTCATCCATGGCAGCTTGAGGCAGCTTGCATACCTTATTTATTGGAGGGATTCTTCAGCAGAGGAGGGCACATGGCTTTGGCAGGTTGTTTGTCACCTGGAGGGATTTCTAGCCATCAGTTTTCCTTGATGTCAGTTGCAGAGTGAGGACAGCAGCAGGAGGATCATTCCTGTGGAGGGGTTTTCCATTCTGACATCTCAGTGGATTTCTGGA
>ML797569.1:364798-389029 GCA_009831015.1 Picea engelmannii
GGTTCCTTTTTCGTATAACCTTGTTGAGCCCGAAAAAGTGATAAAAGTATGCTCGATCGCGTTCTCATGTATTTTCGAGCGTGAGAACGGACAAAGACCAAGCTCGAGGTTTTATACAAAAACCATAAAAAACAATCAAAACAGGCGATGAAAAAAGAAAAATTATGTCTGCATCCCTGTATATGAACATCGAAGTCATTACGCCTGCAAAAGTTACACTCAAAAGGACATTAGTGTTTAGGCTTTAATCAATAAATAATTATAAAAAGTTCAAATAACATGGTAAAAGTAAATATAAAGAAATAAAAACTCTTTTTATCATATCATTTTCACTTTTCACTATTTGAGCCCAAAAACCCCTCTTTTACCCTTGAAATTTGGCGTCATATTGTGGGAGTTACGAGCATCCATTCGACGAGCCGTCAGCGACAGTGAGGTAGGCTCTTTGTCCTCTACTCTTTCATGGTTTTATTTTGCATTTTCATTGGTAAAAACTCATTTTTGAGTTGGTTTTATGAGCCATACTTGCGCTCAGCCATTCTCGCAGGTGGGCTACACGGGACCTGCGAGAATGGGTCATTCTCGCAGGTGAGCCCACAGCAGCCTGCGAGGTTCTCACACTGTGCCTAAAGGGAAGCTGCGAGAACCGCAAAGAATAAAAAAAAATTGAAATTTTTCACAATGAAAGAGAACCAATTCATGAATAAAGTTGCTAATCCTCTTCTTGTGCTTCTTATGCAGGTAGTTGGCCATCAAAATGGTTCTTGAATGGCGCGAAAGGGAACACGAAGAAGACAATGCCATTGTCGAAAATCATCCACCCATTATTGCCGCTTTGAGAAACTATGGCCTTCTAAAGTGCTTTCGTATCCCCAGCATGAGGGCCCAAGTCAGGTTATTAGAGTATCTTGTGCACATGTGGGGTCCCGATCAGCAGGTATTCCATGTAGGGGTCCACACACTGTCCTTAGATATTGAGGACATTTACTTCTTGACTGGGTTGTCACGGCGAGGGTACCACGTGAACCTGACTGGTAGCAGAGGTGGTGGGTTGCCCATGAGTGAGTACTGTCGCTTACATTGTGTTCCCGAGGCAGAGAGGAAGAAAGGGAAAGTAGCTATTTGGGGAGTATGGGATTTGACCCTGCATACTATCTTGTTCACCATAGCTTGGATGGCTGGGAGCTCTGCTCCTCACATGGCGCTACAGAGTTACTTCCAGTATTCCATAGAGTGTATTGAACCTCGAGTTTTTAACTGGGCATATGTTGTGCTTCGTAGTATGAAAAGGTAGTTGACCAAATGCAAACGAGGAAACCTGAAGCAATTCGGGTACAGATCTTTGTTAGTGTCCTTCTTTCTCGAGAGGGTTCCATTACTGAGGCTACAGGTTGAGTGGAATTTACTAGCTCCTAGGGATCCAAGAATGCTGAGATGGTGTCATCTCATGGCCCGGCACGTAGCTGGACCAATCATCAAGTATGATGATACCTTCTTTGACTGGCTTCGACCACAGATGTTGATGGTCGACGATTATGCTTATGCCGGGTTGGATTTCCGAGGAGATCCAGACTTAGTACTGCCAGAGGATGCTCAGTGGGGGGAACTTGGTAAGAAGTACACACATTTTTTTCCTTTTAAATGTTTTTATTAATTTTATCATATTCAAATGTTTTTTATATGTTCGTCCAAAGACTAAATAAAAAATTCATTGTTGATGACACAGATGTGGGACCTTATCGACCTCCTGGTACTTCTCCCATTCAGCGGCGAGGAGAGGTAGCGCCAGTGCCACAATGGGACGCCAAGGATTATCAAGCAGTGGAACAAAACCTAGAGGGTTCGACAGTAGATATTCCAGACATGCCTCTTTGAGAGGTTCCACGACATCATCAGCGTCACACGGTAGGAGTGTCAGAGTCTATAGGCCAACTACTCCGTAGGGTTACCCGGGCAGTCGTATGTTACCATGAACGTCATCCATGATGTCATTTTGTAGAAGCTATGAGCTTCAAATTTTGACATTTTGGTCTTCGGACAAAACTTTTTGTAAAAAACTCTTTTGATCGTTATATATACAGATTGCTTCTACCGGTTTACCTTGTATTGTGTGAAAATTGATGTGATTGATTTATAAATGATTCAAATGTTTGTCTAATACATAGTTATCCAATGGATCAGTTAATGTATTTTGACATCTAGGAATATGTTGATACTCAATATAATCAAAATAACGTTCCAAGAGGCGAATTCGCAAATACACCGGTAACAAAGTAGGACTTCGAATAGTATAGACATTACTTAACTGTAGTACTACAACCTGCGAATCGAGTCGTACAACAAAATGACGGATTCCAAGCGATACAGCATCAATCAACAATTCAATAACGACGCTATACTCTGCAATGTTGTTGGTCGCACGACCGAGACATACACCTCGTAAGGAGACAAGTTCGTTTGTTGGGGCGTAAATTGCCCATGCAGTGGAAACAAGGTTCTGAGTACTACAACTAGCACCATCAGCGAAGCCAATATAGGGTAGCGAAGACTCCGACATCTAGAAATCAAACACAACGTCACATAAGGGCAGAGACCAGATAACGATAAAAGCAAGCTACAGTAACACACAAGAAGTATGATACAATAAAAATACAAGTACTCGTGCACAGGTGATTTTATGCATAGTACTTCTTCAAGTACAACCCATTCCTGGGTTCACTCAAAGAGATACCATCGTAATCTACTAACTCATAATCTCCTTTTTCCAAAACGCGTTGAACGATATAAGGACCTTGCCACATGGCTTTGAATTTTCCAGCTCCTAGCATATCTCGATCTTGTTCATAGAGGAGAACGAGATCTCCTTCGGAGAAAACACAAGGCTTGACATGTTTGTCGTATTGGGCCTTGACACATTTTTTCTGGGCTTCTATAACTAGGGTAGCATCACGTCGAGTTTCATCTAATTGCATAAGATACAATAGACATTCTTCTTCAGCAGAAGTGTTTGGTAGGAGTTCAACAACTAGTTTTAAAGAGGGTATCTCGCATTCAATTGGGAGAATGGCTTCCAAACCATAGATTGACCGGAAAGGTGTAAACCCGGTAGCGGACTTGACGGATGTCCAGTAAGCCCACAATGCCGAAAAAAACATTCTGTGCCAACTTGTTTTATGAATATCTATCATTCGTCGGAGCATAGTTATGAGAACTTTGTTAATTGCTTCGACCTGGTCGTTGGCTTGTGGGTAATAGGGCGTTGAGTTATCATGGCGAAGACCCAACTTTTCAGTAAGTTTGGTAATCATGAAGTTTCTAAAGTGGCTACCGTGATCAGTGACGATAGCTTGGGGAACACCAAAATGAGCTATGACGTGATTAAAAATGAATAATGTTCTAGTCTTTCCAGTGTTGTCAAATGTCAGCATCGCCTCGGCCCATTTCGTAAAGTAATCGACGGCTACAATGATGTAACCATGCCCCCCGGCCGAGTGAAGGTGACATGTCATGAAATCGATGCCCCATTTCACAAAGGGACCAACGGAGACCACAAGGTGAAGAGGACCGGGATGTGACCGTATCTTGTTATTATAGGTCTGGCAAGCATGGCACTTTTGAACGGCGATTATGCAGTCATTAAATAAAGAAGGCCAAAAATACCCTGCTCGTAAAATCTTTTGGGCAGTAACATACCCAGACATATGACCACCATAGGATCCAGAATGGCAGTCATTTAGAGCTTTCTCGGCTTCGTCGAACGTTAGACAGCGTCGAAAAATAGAGTCAATCCCCTGAGGATAAAGAGTATCCCCGAGGATAATGTATTGATGAGCTTGATAGCGTATGCGACGTCGGTCAGTACTAGACAACGTTGGCCAGAAAGTCTAGGTTTGGAGATATATAATGAAATCACCATACCAAAGATCATCAGTGCTAATAAGGAAAATAGATTCATCGGGTAATGAATCAGCGGCTACATTTTCCGTGTCAGAATAGGGAAAGTCGCATATCAACTCAGCAAATACTAAGGACTTCTTGGACTTGGCAAGTTCGAATTCCAAGTCAAACTCCTGGAGTATCACAATCCATTTGGAGTATTTACCCCCTAGAAATTCACGTGTGAGAATGTGTTGCATAGGGTTGCAGTTGGAAATCACTCTAGTCTTGCGTGAGAGGATATAGTGCCGGAAGCGTTGGACGACTTTGACGACAGCCAAGGCCAGTTTTTCGACATGTAAATACTTGATTTCAGTAGGCGTTAGACTTCGACTCAAGTAGTATATAACATGTTCGTCGTTAGCATCATCCTCTTGGATGAGAACCATACCAATGGTGTAATCTGAGGCAGCAAGATAGAGGAAATAATCGCGACTGTAATCAGGGGGAAAGAGAAGCGGGGCACGCGTTAGGGACAACTTCAAAGCTTCGAAAGCATTGTTGGAGATGGTATCCCAGATGAACTATGAACCCTTTTTCAAGAGTCACGTAAATCCACGAGTTATCTCGGCATAATTGGGGATAAAACGACGAAGAAAGTTTGCTTTCCCCTGTAAACTTTGTAACTGGCGAAGTGTAGAAGGAGGAGGGAGATTAAGGATTGCCTCAACCTTTAAAGGATCCACCTAGATCCCTTGACGTGAAACAATAAAACCTAGAAGTCCGTTGGATTCCACGTAGAAAACGAACTTATGAGGATTCAAACGTATACGGTAGAACCGACAGCGGACGAAAATGGCTCGGAGGTGGATTGGATGATCGAATCGACGCATTGAGTGAGCGGGTAAATCATCTAGATATGGTTGGACGATGTGCTTGATATCATGGAAAGCATAAGACATAGCACGTTGAAAAGTTGCACCAGCGTTCTTAAAACCGAAAGGTAGTTTCCGATAGGCAAAATTACCCCAAGGACAAATAAAAGCGGTCTTATGTTGATCCTCGGGAACAATGTTGATTTGATTATACCCGGAGAAACCATCCATGAGGGAGAAGATTTCACTTCCGGTGCAATCATCGACAATCTGATCGACGAAAGGGGTAGGGAAGTTGTCCTTGGGACAAGCTTTGTTGATATCCCTATAATCAACATAGACACGAATGGTGCCTTGTTTCTTGTCAATCAGGACAATATTGGAAACCCAGTCTGTCAGAGCCACCAGATAAATAAAGCTAGCTTTAAGAAGTTTCTTGACTTCGAGTTTGATAGCAGCCGCTTTATGTGGGTGAACTGGACGAAGGCATTGTCGGACGCATTTAGCATCGGGGTATGTCTTTATCTCATGTATCACAATCTCAGGGTCAATACCCGGCATTTCTTCGTAGCTCCATGCGAAGATGTCATGAAACTCTTTGAAAAGGGATGTGTAGGTGACGATTTCTTCCGAAGAACACGAAGCTCCGATATGGACATTTTCGACAATCCCAGGTTTGACGGATATGTCAAGGGGAATAGTGGGCGATATATTGCTTAGGTTCCCTTCAGAAAACACATCATGTGCGGACTCGGGAATGGTGGAGATGACGACAACGGTCGACGGGGTCGAGATCCATTGGTAATTCTCAATGGTATGTTGCTCCAGAAAGAGGATGGAATGATTATGTCCATCGTCCCAAGGGGTGTCTTCCATGACAAACATGATCATCTCGTCCATGGGAAAAATGACATGGAAAGGATCTGGAGATAACTCACCAAGAGAAGAGGTAGAAGGTGTTGTCAATTGAATGGCCTGATAGGCGGATTCAACCGGACTTAACGGCATTTCGTCACCGTAACGAAGATGATCTTTAGGGTCAGGTACTATCCAGGGGTCGTGAGACACAAGAAGTTCATGAATCGAGGTGGAGATCATGTTAATTGAAGCAACAGATGAGCGTGGAACATCGGGCAGTGGAATGGGGAAGGTACCCATTAACGAAGAGTCTTTAAGAAGGCCTACACCGACGTTCTCATAACCCGGTGGGGTTTTAGCGATTAATGGTATGTTGCCAGTACGGGTATCAGAAATAAAGAAGGCTAGTTGGTCGATGGTGATGACCTTTCCTTGATGTGGGAAACGTACCACACGGAAAAGAGTTGACACAACTACGCACATGGAATCGATCTAGCTGCGGCCAAGCAGAAGATTGTAATCAAGGGGAGCATCAAAGACTTCCACTTCGACTTGGACCGTTTTGCCTTCTAAAGTGATGGGCAACGAAGGAAGGACACCATAGGGCTTAAAACCGGATCCATTGAAAGCTTTAAGAGTGTTATGGGATTCATTCAAAGGGGGACAACCAATGGCTTTCCAGCAAGAAAGAGACATAACACATGTCGAGGTAGCCTCATCGATAACGGTTCGGCAAATGTTTTTGTTAGAGACAATTACTTGGATCTGGAACGCAAGTTGAGGGGGTAACCTTGGAATCTGATCTTCCAAGTCAAAGATTATTAAATTTGTATCTGTCGGGTTGATTCCACCGATAGCTTTCAATAGTGCCTTTCGTTGTGTGGGAAAACTCTGAAGGACTTCGAGGGCTGACATCGCAGAATGTTCTTGGGCCAGATCTTCAACAATGTTGTAGTTATGGGCGGCACAAGCATGAGGATTGAAAGCCGATTTCTGAACGACGCCCTTTGGGGGGGGTCGAAGAACTGTGTCGAGGCTCGGTCGTTCGAGATGAAGAGGACCGTTGGTAGGTGGAGTCACGAGAGAGGGTTGTACCAAGGAAGGAGGTAAATCATCAACCTTCTCTTTAGAGGGAGAACAATCTTTGGCTCGAGTAGTGAGGGCAACGTCGCTCTGCTTTGAATCGCCAGTACACATCAATACATAAGATGTAGTAGAAGATGAGGGTTGTTCATGAATGACCAACTGAGCCTATTGTTGAGACGGGAAGGGTTGGGACAAAATGGTCGGCGCAGGTGGTTTTGGAGCTCCTTGAAGGAACTTAGTGACCTCAGCACGTCGTGGACAATCCTTCGTGTAGTGATCATCACCACAAATAAGACAAGGGTATCGAGGTTTTCGCTTATCCCGATCATCAACAGGTGTAGTTTTGGTTCGCTCTGCTTGAGAAGTATTTTTGTCCTCCTTATTCTTACCCCTTCCCTTTTTGGATTTGTTTTACCGGCTGGGGTAGATTGAACTGCATTTACCTCGGAAGTCTTGTCGGTGGGAGGGGCAAGAGACGAAGCATTTTGAACATTAGAAGAAGCAGGTTTGGGGTTTGTGCTTGAGGTGGAAAGTGGTTGGGCCTAGAAAGTGCCAATCACACCGTCGACTGCATGCGAAGCAGCTGGAGTAGTTGAAGTGGTGGAAGTGGAAGGACGAGGTAAGTAAGGTAGTAAATCGTAAAGGGTTCCCGTTTGTGAATAAACGAGGTCGAGGTATTGAGCACGACTTATGGCATGTTCTTCCGTGACTACTCCACCCATGGCGATGTCACGACCGATGTCATTTACAAATGATTTTGTGAACCATTATGCCAGCAACTAATCGGGGAGTTCGAGTTTAATGAGACGTCGTCTCCGTCGCCACTCATGAATGTGATCGGATATATGAGTGGCTTTGTTTTGTTTGAAAGAAGTCAAAATCGCGGTCCCCGTGTCATAACAAATCGGTAACTGTTAGTGTGTGAGGAAATCCATAGCTAGGGTGTTGAAGTCAGAGAAGAAACCTCGTGGCAATTCTATATACCACTTCGCAGAAAAACCTATGAGTGTTCGTTGAAAAAGACGTAAACGAATAGAGTCATCCATCAACGAGTTGGATGAACACCATAGGTGAAAATTCATAACGTGATTGTTTGGGTCCTCTCCCACTTTGTCGTCGAATTTAGGAATGTCTGATGGTAGCTTGGTTGGTATAGCAGGCCATTGGGGAGAGTGACGAATTGGATCATTTAAAATCCTTGACAAATCCGGAAGATCCAAAGTGGCTATGAAGGGTAACTGTCGATTCACCTGCGGGTACTGGTGGCTTTGGGGAGGAAGCCCCATCAGCAAACCAGTAGGACCATAAGCAGTCTGCATATAATGTGAAGACCAAGGCAGATTTGGTGGTGGTTGGAGAGGATAGTAGCTCATAGGATTGTACCCTGGAACGGGGACTTGAGTTTGAGCATCCACCCCCCAAATGGGATTGAATGAACCTGGATATGGTTGGCCCGTACTAGGGGGTATTACGGATGCAGCTGGAAATTGTTCCCCCCCAGTCGATTGAGGAGGATGTTGTATCAACTGATTCCAATACTGGGCCAAGGACAGAGGTATGTTTTGCCCATAAGGCGGGGTCAGTGCTCCTATCAAAGGTGGTGTTCCAATTGGGGGTTGTGTTCCAATTGGAATTTGTGTGCCAAAAGGAATTTGCCCGCTGAGAGGGGGTTGAGTCATACCATCTTGGTGAAATTGTCCACCGACGAAAATCTGGTAATTTGGTGTGAATGACACAATAGTGCCACTAGGATTAAGACTGCCAATAGAAGACAAAGAAGGTCCTCCAAAAGGAAATTGAGGGAGTGTTGGAATAAAATCGGGAAGAGAGTGCCCAGAAGAAGAAGGACCACCAGGAGAGTCGAATGGGGTTTGCATAAGAGTGGGAATGGAAGCATTCAATGCACGGTATCTAGGTGGTAGTGTCGGAGTGACGTTGGGCATTCGCGGTGTGCTAATGGGAGCGAGACTAACCGCAGTAAACCCGGTTGGAAAACTCGTAGTATCTGTATTATGGGCCATTTAGATAGGGACGGTAAAGTGATAGGCGGTAGTAAACGATACAGTCTCTGAACTAGAGATTTCGAAAATCATAGGTGGGGTGATTTCGGAAATCACAGGTAAGCCTGGACCAAAAAGGTCCCGTCGGAAAACGCCCATAGACCAAAAAAGATCTTGGCCTTCTATGCCTGGAAAGGGTCCAATTGTTGATCCAGAAGATGTAACAACTAAGTCTCTGGAAGAATTCAGTCGCATAAACGGTCGCTCAGAATCAGGGTGAAGTCGAAAGTCCTCTCGAGTATTAGTAATTCGGAAATGCTCTAGAGATACAGTTTGTTCCACTTGTAGTGTGGTGACAACTGGGACTTCACTTTGCCGAGGAGAGCCCTCAGGTGTACTTGTAGTCAAGGGTTGAGAACCTTCCAGATGCTCTGGAGATAAACCCTGCATTCTACGTGAACGATGTGGAGGAGCTATTGTAAACGAGTGACAAACTTCACGAAGAAAATCGTATGGTCAACTTTGGTAAAAACAACACGCGCTAGTAAACAAAATCTAGGAAGCAACACCAAGCAAACAAGACCTTCTAATTCCGAAGTCACTAGTTGGTGATGAAATCCAACGTCGCAACAACGAGACAAGAAGGGGATGGGCTAGGGTGGAAAAGTTACGCCGATGACCTGCTTAACGGACTTACACCCTGGTGCAAGCTCCCACACATAATCATGGGTATACCCTCCAAGGAGCCCGAGTGAGTTTGGTCAACGTCGATTCCAGGTACCGTGAAGACTTTCCCCTTCACAGTCACCTTGTGTAAGACCCTAGAAAGATAGGCCACTAAATTTACCACCGACAACATTAAAGCCTGGGGGGGAAGTTGACAGTCTGATCCACACGCAAGGGCAGGGTATCTAGCCCAAAATCAACTCAAAAGGCTTCCACTCATCATTGTGGGTATACCTCCAAGTGATCCCCGTAATACGTGCAATCTCTACACCAATATCAGCAAAGCAGGGTGAGTAACTCTGTCGATATCAATGCGACCTCGTGTTTGACCCTTGTGTGAGAAGGGCTTCCCAGGACAAGATGTTGCAAATGGAATTTAACACTCCCTAACACAAGATGCTATTGTGTTTTTTGTGCTTTGGAGAGTGTATCTCTCTTCCTATTCCAAAGCGCTAGCCTATCTAAATGTTAGTGTAATAGAGCCCTAGAAAAGAGTTACTAGTTAAATTTTATGATTGCGCAGTGTTATTAAGAGTTGTTGTTACTCAAAGGAAACGGAGATGAAAGTGATGTTGTATAAGACTCTGACCCAACGATGCATGGATAAGAATGAAATATATCAAGTTTCGTTCAATGAATCTTATGTATGGGAGGGAAAGAGAAGTTTTTCAGATCAACCTTAAACTACAATACACAATTTCCTTTAAAATGCAATTGCAACAAATCACGCAAAAAATAACAATTCTCTATTGTTCCTTTTTCAATAATTTCAACAAGTGATTTTCAATACTTTCGAAAACGGAAATGATTTTGAAAGAAAAAATTTGTTCACTTTTCAAAAAGGACCCACACCATGATGGTGAGAGTGCAGAAAATCAAAAACCAGTGAACAAGCAATAGATAAAAAAAAAAAAAACCACTCTTTCAATGGAAACAAAAATAACAAGCAAACCAAACTAGTCTTCTCAATTGCATGAGAAAGATGATCTTTCAAACAATAAGCAAATGATAAATACAAAGAAGCTCAACCGATCATCGATCCTTAACCAAACAAGCACACTCAGATTCCGAAATCAGAGAGTATATCTTTGCCAAGAAAAGTCAAAAAACGAAAGTCAAGAAAAAAGTGACAAGAAGAGCCTTTGAAAACCTAAGACTGTTCGTGCACAAAAAACGAAGAAAAGAGAACATCAATCAATGGTCCAAGAAACTCTTTTGATGCACCTACATTGATCTAGGCAGTTGATCATGTCAAAGTCTTAAAGCAAAAATTTTTTAAAAATGGGTTCGCAGGTTGAGAGTATTACACAGTGCGAGAATAGGTGATTCTCGCAGGTGAGCTTTGAGCAGAGTGCGAGAGCCTCGCACTGAACCTAAAAGTAGGGTGTGAACTCTATAGATTCTCGCAAGCTACTATGGAGTGCAGTGCGAGAATGTCTGAAACTAATCAAATTTTTGGAAAAAGACAAAAAAATTGAAGAGGCCTCTGGACCCAGAGGGTCTATCAGGGTATCCTAAAGACTCAGAGATTGATATGAATGGAGAAAGGTAAGGCAAGAGCAAATGGCCAAGGAAAAATACCAAAAACCACAAAGAAAATGGGTTAAATTTTGTTATCAGACTAATCGGTAGGTGCGGACACTAACATATCTCCCTAGCTCCACCTGGATCTAGAACAAAACAGGACAGGACATGACTCTTTCCCTAAGTTTTGATCATTGAATTAGCTAGTAGGGAGGAACAAGTAACATACCTTTGTATCGCTTCCTAGGGTCTTTGTTGCTCCCGCTTCGCTCCGGTGCTCTCGTGAGTTCAAGACCAAGACAACACAAACCAACCAAAATAAAGATAGCAAAATATATTCAACTGTCAACTTATGTGTATGATCAAGGAATTACACAATAAAGTGAGAATAGCTTTATGGGAAAGGGACATGCCACTGTATCATATTAATTGAAAGTAGAAGATTACAACCTGGTCGCCTTGATGTTGCAAGCTTCCTTTCGGTGGCTCTTGGCTCCAACACACACACTTGCTTGATCCTTGCATGAAGAAGATCAAATCCTCTTGATAGACTTGCTAGAGTCTCCAAGCTCCTGTTCAAGCTAAGTCCTTCACACAATTCTTTCACCAATTCTCCAATGAATCTTGCTTAACCTTTTCCATGAGAATTCCATCAATATATAGGAGAGAATGAGATGGTTACTTRGATAAGAATGATCCCACAATATCAGGGAATCCAGTACAAGGATAACCATTCGAATGCCAACCCATTCTTCTAGAAGATTCCCTTCTAGAACCATCGAGAATCCATCTTTTTCCAAGCTTTAGAGAAGGTTCGCACCCTATCTATGTAACATAGTGCAAGAAGTTCGCACCCTAGCTTAAGGCAGCTTGCGAGAATGGGTCATTCTCGCACCCTGGGATACTAGCAACCTGCGAACTCTCTTCAAAAGTATGTTTTCTGGGAAAAGATTAATGTCAATTTTCTCAGGAGAAAGTTCTTATGAGGAGCCTGAGTACACCATCATCAATACACCATCATGATGACCAAAATCATGGGTAACACCTAGTCAATCAGTTGGAGTTAGACTGTCACGAAGCACAAGATCAGAGCTATGAGTTCCACTTTAGTTGGCTCCTGATCCTTATCATGTTTATTGCTTGGGAGATGCTGGAAGGTGCGACCTTCCCGGACATTGAGTCGCTCAAACCACTTGCTGCAAAGTTCACCACACTCTGGTAGTCGAGCGATATGGGAAAACAGTGGTAGTCGAACGCAATCTTTAACATATATTATCTCCAACTGAAGAGGGCTATCAAAGCTAAACCTCGGATGACGCCAAACACCCTATAGCGGTTATGACCCCTCATGAAGTTCCACGCAGATCGAAACTTCATCTATATCACTGTGTGAGAAAATGAGCATAAGGAGGGGCTTCAGTCGTATTACAAGTTCACATAAGAAGACCTCGAGGAGATAACTAAGGACTGGTCAGCAGACCTCCTTATCCCCGCTAATTTTGCAAAGATGTCTAACCCCGAACTTGATTGCTCGGAGGCCACTCAAAATGAACATGACACACCCGAAACCAGCAGAAGGAAGAAGACCGCAGAAGTCCAAGACTTAAGCAGCGCATCAGAAAAAATCGCTTCAGTATCACCTGGCCGAGGGGGCGATGATGAAGTAGAAGAGATAAATGGAAAAGAAGATGAGCAGAAGAAAGGAAAAGTAACACCACTTAGAGATGAGGCCGATCCCTTTAAGAAGAGGAAGGTTTCAACCCCGAAACCCTCTTCTCGAAAAAAATGCAGAGCCACCTTGACCAAGATGTAGACTGTGCTCATTGTCGATGACTTTGACTTCATCATCGCATCTGTAAATGTCGCCTCATAGGAAATCTTGCAGAAACATGAAGCCAAGCAAGAAGAGATGTACAACATAATTGAGGTTGAGCTCCGAGGGGTATATCATGCCCTTCAGTCCAGTCGCACAGTGTCCACTACGCCCCTGTCGTCGAAAGAACAAGAGTTGGGAGATGAGCCAGCCCAACTCCGCCGACTAGCTGATGCGACCAAAGATCGCCTTTGTTGCGCACAGGAAGAAACAGAAAAATCCACCTAGGCCTTGAAGAAGGTATAAGAAGTAGTCGTAGAACAACATCGAGTTATGGAGCAAGAGAAGGTTGCTCTCTAGACAAAGTTTGAAGAGAAGAAAGCACAAATTCAGCAAGAAAAAGAACAGTTGCACGCAGAACAACTCGAAGTGAAAGAGGCAGTCAACATAGCACTTTGCTCTGTGACAGGATTAGAGCCAAAGGTAGAAGACCTAGTCGAGCATCAAGTGGAGAAGCTCACAGAAGCTATCCAGCAGCTACAACAAAGAATAACATACTTAGAGCTCTGCACAGTGCCCAACACCCCGCAGGATGTGAGGGATCAAAGAGATGCAACTGCTCGAAGCACAGTTTAGAGAATAAAGTCCCTTGCCATGGAATGTAAACAACTAAGTGATCATAGTGCCCACACTTATGAGCGACTCACTGAGAATCTCGAACTGAAGGCACTCGAGTCACAACTCCAAGAGACGAAGTAGAAAGCAGAAACAATACAGGCGCAGTTGAATCCCCTATCAGTTGTTGAAAGGATGAAGCGATCCCAAGAACAGCGCACTGCTCAACAACAGGTCCACACCATTCAGAGCAGAGTCATGGAAGTGACTTAGAGGCTACAACCTATACAGGATGAGGCTTGCCAACTCTTCTCAGAGATCGAAGGTCGAGGATTAGAACTGGAGCAAGTCGTCACTGCAGCTGAATAGCGCTTAGAGGGACCTGTCAACGAAGTTGTTATCCAAGTGTTCACTGAACAGGAGGCCATGGCACAACAACAAGTTGAAGCAACTCGAGCCAAGCTCGAGGATTTTGAGGCAGAATTACCCATATTAGAGTGACTCGGGACAAGTCACAGGTGAGTGTTGGGGACCGGTTGGCCCTTGACCAAGTTTTGATGATCCTTGGTCATGTTTGACCTATTTTCGGGACTTTTATAGGTTTTCGAAGACGGAGCGCAAGATGAAGCAGATATCGCGGGATCTCGACCCCTTTTTAGGGCCTTTTTGGGTTTTGGGCTTATGTAATGGGTATGGGGATGTCAGCCCATGGGTTTTACTCATGCTTAGGCCTATTTTGTAATGTATAAATAGAAAGCTAGGCGATGTAGGAAGTAGCTCGATCTATGTGATCGAAGAGTTGCAAGTGTGCTAAGTGTTAAGTGTTAAGTGGTAATTGCTTTGTGCATATTGTGTGAGCCTTGCAGAGCTAAGTGCAAGTGATTGTAAGAGACTGTGGAAGGCTTTATGCTATAACTCAAGGACATAGGATCTAGTGAGGTGCACAGATCTCATGTCCTCTGCGGAGTTGATTTTGAGGCTTTGTGCATGTAATAAGATTGATCGAAGCTAATAAAGAAGGCGAAGAGTTGGTGGACGTCGCCCCAGGGTGGGGGTGAACCACATATATCCTGTGTTGTGAATGCTTTGTGTTTTTTGGATGTTCTTTTGTTCATTTGATTCAATGCTTAGTGCGATGTTAGATGATAGATGAATCTGATATGATAGCTTAGTGTTGAATAATGTGAATGAATGCTAGATCTTATCTCTATTGGTATGCTTAGCACTTGAATCTATTGGATCTATATGAATGTTGCGTTGATATGTTGTTAGGGTTTAGTTGCGCTGTAAACTAAGACTGAATATTGATGAATCATAATTGCTAAGTGCTCTATTAAGGTGTTATAATCACATATTTGTGTCCTAGCTAAGGTTGCAGACATTTGAGTCCTGCAACCAGCCCTGCCTCTACCTCGGGTGAGACTTCATCTACTTTCAAGGTGTTGTCGAAAGTGTCGGTAGTTAGGGTTTTGTTGGTGCATTGTTGTAGCGTTGAACTCTAGGTCTGCCCCTATGCCAACAGATGTGCCAACCAAGACAGTCAAAGAAAAGACCTAGGCAGATGGATAGGTCCCAAGGGAAACGATGAAAGAAAGAAACCCTACAAGAGTAAGTGTGATAGTTGTATGAGTTGGGATTACTTCATGGTTTATGGTGTCATTAAATCCATTTCTATGCACACCTCTGTAGAGGGAGCACTTCTTGGTTGAGATACCCTTTCCTCGATACTTTTTTGTATTTCGAACCCCTTAATTTCCTTTTGATACCCATTTATTGTTTTGCAAGTCCCCTTTACATGTTTCAAGCTTTTATTATTTCATTTTCTTATTAAGATAAAGTCATGTCATAGATGTGCATTCGGGTTCATCAGGACAAGTGGTGATTACCATTAGAGGGGTAGAGCTCAAGCTAGCGTATGGCTTTTTTATTAGGTGGCATTTACAATTTTTTACATAGCATATATAACAACTGGATTAACCTCTAGGATGTTATTGGATTAATAGGTAAATGTGGACATAAACTAATCTCCCTAGATCCACCTAGATCTAGAACAAAACAAGACAAGACATGACGCTTTCCCTAAGCTCTAGTCATTGAATCTACTATCAAACAAGAAATGAGAAACATACCATTTAAATATCGCTGCCTTATATATTTGTTGTCCTCGCTCCACTCCGATGCTCTTGTGATATTGGATCTACAAGGGAACACAAACCAACCAAAGTGAAAACAAGAATAGTATACTCAATGAAAACCTATGCATGTGATCAAGGAATCATACAATAAACGAGAATGGTTTTATGGGAAAGAAACATGTCACTGCATTATATTAAGTAAAAGTGGAAGATACAACCAAAATCCTTGATGTTGCAAGGTCCCCTTTCAGTGGCCTTTTGCTCCAACACACACACTTGCATGAAGAAGATCCACAATGACTTCATGAACCAAGATGAAGCTCTCAAGCATGGACTGAAGTAGAATTCCTCACACAATTATTAGCCTATTCAACCTTCATTAACCTTAGCCTTTTCTATGACAAATCCCTCTTTATATAGGGGAAAGAGAGATGGTTAAAGAGATTAGGATGATCCCACCAAATCAAAGAAGCGAGTAAGATCCCCTCTATTCGGTAGCCACCTCATCTTCTAGAAATTTTGTGAAACTCGACCATTTCTTATTATTTTAGCATCGTCGCACCCTAGGTATAGGACAGCCTACAACGACGTCGCAAACTAGTTTCAGGGCAGAGGGCGGCGATCAGGCATCGTTGCACCCTATATATAGTGCAGCCTGTGACGATATTCTTTAATAGGGTTTTTGAGAAGAGAAAGCCAATCACTTTTCTCATGAAGGAAGGCTCTTTTGGGAACATGAACACATGTTGTAAAAGGATCACTGGGGTGACCAGAATAATGTGTAACAGAATGCCCCCCAAAGTATGAGGTTGGAACTCATGATAGTCGAAATACTTTGTAGAATGTGTGTGTGTCGGAAACAAGGAGCGCACCAATCGAGAACCTGCAAACAACCAAGCATCTGCATAATATTATACCATTTCTGAGGTAGGTATTCCAATGCTTAAATTACATCATAAAATCATGGCCACCAATTATACACTGTGGATCCATGTCATTAAGATTATGCATAGCCACTAGGAATACACTGTGGATATATTCTCTAGAAAACTCCAATTCAGACATAGCCACAAGACATACAAAGTGATCTATGTGTCAATACAAATCATGAATACTCCATCTCAACCTGGACCAAAATGATAAGATCCAGGGTCTTCAATCTCATCGTCTGTAAGTACGAATCTAACCATGTTAATACAGGTGTTGAAGTCGAACATGGTAGAAACCACTTGATTACTGGCCTTTGATGAGAACCGTTAACAAGTAAGAAGGAAATCATCATTGATGTCAATGACTCCCAAGGTACCTTAGTACAATCCAATGAATGTGAATAAATGAGTTGAAGTCGAACATTCGATGAAATCTCTCAATCGGGGGTCAATGATGTGAACCCACTGTTGAAAGCGAAGAAACCTGCCATTGAGGCTTCTAGGCTCTAAGGTACTAAATGATTTCTAAGTCTTGTTCTCGAATAATGAGTTGAAGTCGACAAGAAAAGACACGTCACAGAAGGGCCTTGATGTATCCCCCATCAATGACACGAAATAAGTAACATATTTTAAGTAGATCAAAGTATGAAAATGATTTGAAACTAACACAGGGAAGGCCGACATGGTAGGAATTTATAACTGCAGATGGTCGACTCGATAGAGGGCTTATTTAGGGTTGGACTTCTCTTGAACATATGGATGACACGACAATGGTTTTGGCAGCATTGACTCAAGGACGACCCAAGATATGAAGTTGCGAAAGGCCAAACGAGAGACAAATGGATTTCCCAACCCAGATACAATCATGAAGGGGGTGTCATGTTTAAGAGCGACTATTACTGCCACTAACACAAATAAAACAACACACTTCTTTCCCAAATTTCCCCCCACCATTTCTGGCGAGTACCTCTTTATTTTTACGCAAGCTTGAGGAGGATAACATATGCTTGTTGATGTAAGCTCATCCTTTAGATGAGTCCCTCAGAGTATTTTTAACGAACCCTAAGAAGGAATGGTTCGGTCCCGTATGAGTCTTTTGATGTTTGTTTAACGAGTCCAAAGACAGAAAACTCAGGGGTTTTCATGTTTAGAGAGTCTGAAAAACATTTAAAGAAAACTCCACAAGGTACTTTTTCGTAAATTAATCTGACGAGATCAAAAAAGTGATAATTTACCGCTCGCCAGATGTTTTCTTCAAATACTTTTACGAGCATGAAAAGAACAAGATCACTCAACAATCTTTTCATGTTTAGAGAGTCTGAAAAGAGCTTAAAGGGAACTCCACGTGATTCATTTTTCGTGTAACCTTTACGAGTCCGAAAAAGTGATAAAAGTCTACTCGGCTGCGTTCTTATTGATTTACGAGCATGAGAACGAACAAATATTGAGCTTGAGGTTTTTCCTTAAAAACCTAAAAGTATCTGTACATGTGACAAATGAAAAAAAAACAAACAAGAAACGTATCGGTGTTCCATCGTTTGCGCTCCTGGAATTCTCATCTACGAAAAATCGAACACTTGCAATGTCGTTAGGTCTTTAGGGTTTAGGTAAAACGCATAAAATAATATAAAATATAAATGGAAAAGTGAAAAGGTTAATAAACATGGGTAAAAACTTCTTTTTACCATTCCATTGTTATTCTACCAAAACCTTGTTCCAAAACCCCCATTTTACCTCAAACTTCCACTGCAAATTGAGGGAGGCACAGTCGATCATTGGACGAACGGTCTCCGTTGAATAGGTAATCTTCTTGTCCTCTTCAATTTTCATGGATTAGTTTTTGTTTTTATTGGTTTAAAAGAAGATTTTTGGGCTGAATTTGTGACGGTATTTGCGCACGAAGGTCACCGCAGGCGCCTTATATCGTGCCCTGTGGTGATCCAGAGTCACCGCAAGCGGTCTTATGGCTAGCCTATGGTGATCCCACACTGTGTGGATGCCTTCGTCTGCAATGTGTGCAACTCAAAAACTTCTTAAGAAACATTTAGCCAATAAGAATCTCCAGGGAGGCAAATAAAGATACTAATCTCTCCTTGCGGTTCCAATGAAGGTTTTTGATGGTTAGAATGTTGGAATGGATGGAGAGAGAGCATGAGGATGAGGATTACTTCATCGGGAATGACCCAGGAATGGTTAATGCCCTCCAACAATGTGGGTTGCTAAAATTCTTCAAGATCCAGGGCATGAGGGCCCAATTGAGGTTGCTCGAATATTTAGTCCACATGTGGGATGTGGACCAACAGGTATTCTGTGTGGGGGCCCACATTCTTACTCTGGATATCCAGGATATCTATTTTTTGACGGGGTTGTCTCACCATGGATCCCATGTGACCTTGACAGGTAGCAGGGGTGGTGGTCTACGATGAATGAGTACATTCGACAATATTGTGTACCAGAGGCTGAGAGACGTAGCGACAAGGTCGTTATTAGGGATGTCCAGGATTTATCCCTACGGACCATCCTTTTCACCATCACACGTATGGCAAGGAGTGAATCTCCTCATATGGCTCTTCATAGCTACTTTCAATATGCAGTGGAGTGCATGGAGCCCCGAGTCTTTAACTGGTGTGACGGGGTCCTAGGGAGCATGAAAAAACAGTTGACCAAGTGTAGGAAAGGTGACCTGAAACAGTTTGGATACAGGTCGATTTTGGTGTCCTTATTCCTAGAGAGGGTTCCACACTTGTGCCTACAGGTAGAGTGGGGCATACCGGCCCCATAAGATCCAAGAATGAAGAGGTGGTGTGACCTCATGGATCGACATGTGACTGGTCCTATCGTAAGTTACAATGACGTTTTCTTTGATTGGTTGAGGCCCTTGATGCTTATGGTAGATGATTACGCATATGAAAGCTTAGATTTCAGAGGTGACCCGGACTTGGTTCTTCCTGAAGGTTCTCAATGGAGGAACTTAGGTAAGAAGTACATTTTGTCTTTATAATGTTTTTGGAATTTTTTTTTAAATATGAAATGTTTTTATGTTCATGATCCGATGACTAATCAAAAAGATCTTTTGATAATGCAGATGTAGGACCTCATCGACCTCCAGGTTCATCTCCCATTCAGATTCAAGGGGATGTAGTCCAGGTAGTAGAATTAGTCGTTGTTGACTACGAGGCTATAGAGAAAAACTTGGAGGGGTTGACAGTGGATGTCCCAGATACTTCTATTGATGAGATTCCGAGACATTACCAGCACCACACAGTGGGTGTATCTGCTTCTATCAATTGACTACTCCGTAGAGTAGCACAAGAAATTGTACATTATCATGAGCAACATCCTTGATTCTATCTTTGTATATGAAGCCATGTGATTCACATTTTTGACATTTTGGTCTTCGAACAAAAACACTTTTTGTAAAACTTTTATCATTATATATATATGAGGCTTCTACTGGCTTACTTGCTTCATATACAAGATGTGATTGGATTTATAAGTGTCTCAAATGTCTGTCTAACACATAATTATCTAATGCATCTGTTAATGTATTTAGACATCTAGGAATGTGTTGATATTCAATATAATCAAAATGACGCTCCAAGAGGCGAATTCGTAAATATACACTTAACAAAGTAGAACTTCGGATAGCATAGACATTACTCAATTGTAGTACTACTAACTGTGAATCGCGTCATACGACAAGATGACAAATTCCAAGTGAAACAACGTCAGTCAGCAATTCGATAACCGCACTGTATTCCGCTATATTGTTAGTTGCAGGACCAAGGAAAACACCGTGTATACTGATTAATTCGTTCGTAGGTGCGTAGATTTCCCAAGAAGCAGATGATAAGTTATGAGTACTACGACTAACGCCATTGGCGAAGATAATGTATGGTAGCGAAGACACCGACATCTGGAAACCAAGCACAACGCAAGGTAATCAATTGGGTGTTGAAACCAAACAACAAAAAAGCACACAAAAGTAGCACACAAGAGTATGATCCAGTAAAAATACAAGCACTCATGCAAAAAATGGCTTAAGCATAGTACTTCTTCAAGTAAAACCCATTTATGGGTTCACTCAAAGGAATGTCATCATAATCCACTAACTCATAAGCTCCCTTATCCAACACTCGTTTGACAATATAAGGGCCTCGCGACATAGCCTAAGATTTTATGTCCCCTAGTAAATCATGATCTTGTTCATAGAGGAGAACTAGATCACCTTTAGAAAAAACACGTGGCTAGACATGTTTTTCGTATTGGGCTTTAAAACATTTCTTATGAGTTCAATAACTAGGGCGACATCATGACGGGTTTCATCTAATTGCATCAGGTACAATAGACCTTCCTCTTCAGCAGAGGTGTTTGGGAGAAGTTCAATGGCTAGTTTCAAAGATGGTATCTCACATTCAATCAAAAAAACAACTTCGATACCATAAACTAATAGGAAAGGTGTGAACCTAGTGGCAAACTTGACGGATGTC
This sequence comes from Picea engelmannii, assembly GCA_009831015.1. Classification (NCBI taxonomy): domain Eukaryota; kingdom Viridiplantae; phylum Streptophyta; class Pinopsida; order Pinales; family Pinaceae; genus Picea; species Picea engelmannii. The sequence goes on from ML797569.1 coordinate 385,726, forward strand.
CGGTAGGCCCATAATGCTGAAAACAACATCGTGTGCCAACTTGTCTTATGAATTCCTATCATCCGTCAAAGCATAGTAATAAGGACTTTGTTTATCACTTCAACCTGGCCATTGGCCTGTGGATAATAAGAGGTTGAGTTTTCATGTCGAAGACCCAAATTTTCAGTAAGTTCGGACATCATGAAGTTTCGAAAATGACTACCGTGGTCAGTAACGATAGCTTGGGGGAAACCAAACTGAGTAATGATGTGATTGGATATGAACAATGTTGTAGTTTTCCTCGTGATATAGAATGTAGGCATCGCCTCGGCCCATTTAGTGAGGGTTACATGTCATTAATTCAATGCCCCATTTCGTGAAGGGACCAACGGAAACTACAGGGTGTAAAGGAGCAGAATGAGATCTTATTTTGTTGTTATAATTTTGGCAAGCATGGCATTTCTGGACAGTTGTAATGCAATCTTTGAAAAGGGAGGGCCAAAAATACCCTGCTCGCAAGATCTTTTGGGAAGTGGCATACCCAGACATATGATTGTTGTTATCACTCCAGGGAACTCTCATAGGCTGTAAGTTAGAGATGTCTGGTAACTTAATCTTTTTGGAAACTATTTTTTCAATAATTGATGTGGGTTTGGATCAAGATGAATATCTAAGGGTTGGATTGTGTCTTTAAGACTGTCTAGTAATATCAAATATTACGAGGCCTTCTAAGAATGTAATCAGACAAGGATTAATCAAATAGGACAGAAGATAGTTGCTTGAACCAGATTATACTCATATAAAATAATAAGCACAATGGGTTTAGAAACTAAGGCAATAACTTATGATCTTTAACTTAATCAATCAAGTAGTGAGATGACAGTCACATGTAAATCGAATAAGCATCAATAAAGAAATCATTCACTCATAAGATATCATAGAAGAGAAGAAAGGTCTGAAAACATAGATGAAGGAAGCTTGCAATCTTTCATACAATAAGAATAAGTCTCATTAACAGTAGCAGCATATAGAAACCAAAATCGAACCGTGTGTTCATCTTCATTTTTCAACTTTATAGCCTGTACAACACGATATCTAGATCCTGAATTAATGGATCAGATATGCCTAAAATAGAAAGTCAAAACTAACTTGCAAAACATAAGGAATGATCCTCAAAATGATGTCAATCCAATATTTCATGCTCTTCATATCTTATAGAATCCTTGTGCAGTGCAGAATAGCCTTCAAAGGCTGATTGAAGAGTCTTCCAAGAGATAAAATTCGAATTTGTCGAGGTGTGCAAAAAACCCTGATTTTTTTGTCTTAGAAAAAGGTACCAAAACTGATTGAAAAACCTCTTCTTTCCCTTATCCATAAAAAATAGCTATTGGATCTGCTTTGATAATTCAACAAATGTCCATTCGAAGAGGTTTCAAACCATTCCAACTCAAACAATCCCGATCTGGGCAAAAATAATAGCTTTCTGCTCTGTTCTGTGCAGAAATTTTCTGGAAATATGTCGCTTAAATATTCACCTATATATCTCTAATAAATACATATTTTTAAAAACTGAGAGAGGTTTTTGTATATAGGATTGTTTTAAGAAAAAACCTCTCTCATTTCTTCCATATTCATTTTTATTTTCCCGGGATCCGCATTTCAAAAACATATGTCAAACAGGGAAATCTCAGATCCGAAAATTAGGTATCAGAGATGGATTTGATTCTCCCAATATGTGACACCTGTAGGAAAAATGAGAGAGTTTATTGTTCTATAACATGTTAGGAAAAAAAACCTCCTCCAATTTCTCAAAATGATTCTCCAGTCGCTCAGAATCATTATTTTAAAATGATGACTCAACCCAGTAAAAACGCAAAATTTATGTGCTTTCGGTAGCTAAAATAGCCCCGAGTTTCGCGTTTTAGCTGTCGAAAGCTAGGATTTCGGTAGCTTAGAAACTCTTTTGAAAAAGGCATTAGCTACCAAAACCTGAGTTTTGATTTTTTTGAAGGAAAGAACAAATCAAATGCTTTTCAAACTTTAATTACAAGCTGGAACTTATTAAAATGAGCCCTAAAAACTTTAGTAGAGTTTTTTCTAATGACTCTCTATCTCCTCCTCAAATAATTTTGACCAATTTATTTGAGGAGATAACTGCCACATGCTCCGAAGTGACAGTCATTCAAATCTTTCTCAGCCTCATCGTAGGTGAGACATCGTCAAAAAATAGAGTCAACACCACGGTGGTAAAGAGTGTCACCGAGAATGATGTATTGACAAGCTTGATATCGTATACGACGACAATATGTACTAGAAAGGTTGGGCCGAAAATTTTGAGTCTGGAGATAGATGATAATATATCCATACCAAACGTCATCAGAACTTATCAGAAAAAAGGATTCGTCGTGTAAGGAATTCTCTGCCACATTTGTTGTCTCAGTGGAGGGAAGGTCACATATCAATTCGGCAAAAACCAAATATTTCTTAGACTTAGAACGTTCAAATTCTAAGTCAAACTCCTGGAAAATCACTATCCATTTGGAGTACTTGCCCCCCAACAATTGTCGAGTGAGGATATGTTGCATGGGGTTGTAATCGGAAATGATAGTGGTCCTGTGTAACAAGATATAATGACAAAAGCGTTGGACGGCTTGAACAACCGCCATGGCCAATTTCTCCACATGTAGGTATTTGGCTTCGGTGCTCATGAGACTCCGACTCAAATAGTAAATTACATGTTCTTCGTGCGAATCATCTTCTTGGACTAAAACCATGGCAATGGTAGAGTCCGAAGCAGTGAGGTAGAGGAAATAGTTTCGACACTATAATCCACTGGGAAAAGCAGTGGTGTAGGAGTTAAGGCAAGTTTCAAAGCCTCGAAGGCTTTGTTGGCAGTATCATCCCATACGAACTCATGATGCAAAAAGTTTGCCTTCCCTTGCAAACTTTGAAGCTGGCGTAGTGTAGAAGGAGGAGGTAGAGTAAGGATAGCCTCATCCTTCAAAGGGTCCACCCTAATTCTATGAAATGACACAATAAAAACTAGAAGTCGGCCAGACTCCACACAAAAAACACATTTGTGTGGGTTCAAACGTATACGATAGTAATGATAGCGAAGGAAAATGGCTTGGAGATGGGCCGGGTGATCTTGGCGATGCATGAAATGCGTCGGTAGATCATTGAGCTTGTTGGAAGATTGGTTGTTGTCATTGATGTCAACCCTAGTCATGGGTTTTGGACCACAAGATTGATGAAGTTATTTGGACATGAAGGAAAATGCACATGTAGATACAACACCCATGGATGGATAGTATACATCATGCTC
>ML797569.1:409810-440746 GCA_009831015.1 Picea engelmannii
ATTTGTACACCTTATCAATCATGATAAGACAATAATAAGTCATATTTACATCAAACACTATTGGGTCCATTTCCCAAAACTTTGTGCTATGGGTCTTTCTTCAAGGGTTGACATCAATGACAACCAACCTTAATCAACAGACTATACATGTTAATGAAGATGAGCTCCTTTGCAAGGTCTCTTGATAACAAAGAGGTTCTTAATCCAGATGGAAATGCCCAAGAATATGTAAGGGCCATAGAATCCTTTCTCTAGGTAGTGATTAGTCCCACTGATCTTCCTTGGGCATCCACATATGAGAAATCCCATCCTTTCAAGTAGGGGGATAAGTCTTTAATTTCTTTTCCACGTCCCATCATGGTTTCTTATAGGAAAATGATTAGTGGAATGTGGATTCCCACCAATCTCTTGATGACCAATTTTCTTAAGGAGTTTGCCAATCCTCTGTAGTTCAATGATAGAACAATCACGAAGAAGGCCCTACGGGGGAATTTTCTCTAAGGGCCCCTATTAAATATTGTTGTTTTCACGATCTCATGTCTAAATTTGTTTGTTTCTGTGCTAATGAAAGAAAATATCTCCTGCCTCTCTAATTAGGCTTTGGATTCTTGTCTTCAATAGGTTATATTCCCCCTTTTAACACTACCTAGAAAAGAGGGGACCTCTTTGGACCTTGAATGTAGATTGTATTTTGAGGCTTCTCAAATTTTGGAATCCGAATGAGAAGGCAGGTCTTTGGAGAGAGTAGACAAAGTGTCAGCGACATGGTTCACTTCATGAAGAGGTGTGAGGGGTGGGGGTTGAGGGGTTATTATTCTAGATAGACTAGACAAAAAATCCTCTGCATTAGCTACCCCCGAAGGAAGAGGTTTTTTATTTATTTATTTATTTTATGTCTGGCGAAATCAACAACTAGTTGGGCACGTGCTCGCGTTACATGTGGCCGTGTTATCCAACTGCTACCACTATAACCTCCAGGTGTGCCCATGATGCCCCTTACGCAACACACATTGTAAGTTCGGGGGGAGTTGAACTCGAAACCTCGTGGAACTTCATTTTCACGACACTTGCCAATTGAGCTACCCCCCGGGGGGCGAAGGAGGAGGATTTTAATTCCAAGAACTGAAAAGGATATTGTTTGAATTTGGGAGGGGGGAGGAGATAACCTTACCCATGGATTTGTGACCACCCTTGTCTATTGCTAGGGAATCATCCAACTTTTCATGTTGTTCCTCTATGCGATTTGAAGTCGATGGCTTAGAGGTCTCTAGGAATTTTTCTTCCTTCTAAGTCGAAAGTGATGGCGAGCATGCCCAAGTCTCTTCTATTATAGTCCCTTTTCAGACCCATACATTTCTTCTAAGAGGAGGAGGGAATTCCTTTGCCAAGTGTCCATAAGAGTGACAACCACTACATTTGAATGGAATCCCTTCATAGTCAAGAGCTTGACAGAGGAAGAAGGTCCCCTTTCTTATTATACTGGTGTTTGTTAATCCTTTAGACAATTCTAGGCCCACCCAAAATCGGGCCATTCCCATATAGCCCGTGATTTTGAACGAGTTATCCACTTTGTAGAAAAACCCTTAGGAGTTTCCTATTTCCTTAAACATATCATCTTGCCAAAGAATCAAAGACAATCCTGGAAGTCTGACCCACACATGAACAAAATCCAAATCTTTGGTCTTTGCATCAAAATCTACCTTCCATTTTTTCAGAAAGAGGGCCCAAGAACCCCAGTTCCATCATGACTAAAGTAGTTTTGTGGCGTCCTCTCAATATCTCATGATCCAATCGAACCATCACTTAGCTAGAATCATGCTTTGAGGTTCATATTCAAGCAATTTTGCAAAATTCTCAAAGGTCCAACCTTTTAGGGTTTCTGTGTTCATTCTTCTACTTGCAAATCTTCCCACCAGGGCCGAGTCCTCCATGGTCATGATGTCATGTACACGTCATATAGTTTTATGCCTTCCCTCAATTTTAAATTGATGTCATTTGCCTTCCTCGTAGCACATTTCTTTTTCTTCTTAATATTCCCCATACCTTTCGATCCCATCCTCTCTTGGTTAGCCACCATGTCTTTTCCAGTTGGAGTTGCACCCATAAGATTCCCCGAGAACATTTTGCCAATGAAACCACCATTCAAACAATCACCCGCTGAATAAAAGGAGTCTTGAGACGAGGACACACGGTTTCCTAAAATCATGTCTGATTCAACACCATCATTATTTTGGGTGGAGGAATAAGCCCTATAGGATTAATGATTCGACAGATCCGAGTCTTCAAGCAAGGAATAAATTAGTGTATCCTCCAAAAGGTTGCATACGTGCAAACCTTTCAAATCACTTTTATTGTGTTGAATGTCCAACGATCTCGATGAACGGGAGGTGGTTTCTATATCCCATCATGCAAAGGTGGTATGTGGTTGGAAAGATCACAGATCATGGATCAGGGATGATTTTAAGAACGAAAATTTATTTTAAAATGTAGAAACCTTGGCGAATCTTACTAATCCTTCATATGTGAACTATAAATGTTTGACAATCTTTTTGTAAAAATATTCAAATTTCTAAGCATTTTATATAGTTTTTATAAATTTTTGACGATTTTTAAGGGAAAATAATTTTATCATATAGAATTTGGGCAAATCATTTTTAAAATAACAAATCTCATTTTTGGAAAAACCATGGAAAATTAGCCCATGAACGAAATTTAGCCCCTAAAATCATCAATGTCATGGATCCCATAATGACCAAAGATTCTTCCTCTAGCGGGGTTTGTCTTCATGTTGCTTGATGGGGGGAGGGGGGGCGGAAGAGTCAATTTCCCTGAATGATTTTCTTGACATAGTTTAGATCTGGTGTCCTTCGAGGGGGTCATTTGAGTAGTCCACGTCTTTCTCACCCATGGACCTTGATTGTGACTCAACCCATAACTAGGGTTTGATTCTTGAAGTTTTGTGTCTGTGGCCTAACCGTAATAATGGAACCCTCTTCGAGATCTAATATTTGCGCATCCACTTTCCCTGGCTATCCATCGTTCTTGACTATTTATTTGATCTTGTTTTATGTTGGCTCAAAGATGAATCTCTGGAAGCAAATATACAAGCCCAAAGATAGTCATTATTTACCATATACATGGCTCATAAAGATGAAAAAATTTCAACTCCCTCAACCATCGTGATAAATATCTCTGATAGAACGATTCTAGAAAGTAAAATGATATCAAAATCTTCGAACCATACTTCCTTTATCGCTCTTTGATATCAATCTTCTAGCTTAAGGGTTCACAAGGTGGCTGGGCAAAAACCTTAGATATATTGCCCCCAAACCCACTTCAATAGGCATTTGGAATAGAGATTGGCCTCGCAAATGGTTGTTGGAAACCTTAAAAAAACAAGAAGAGGCATTTCCAGGCTGGTTTTGGTGTGCAAGTAACAGGTCTATCATCAATTTCGCCTTAAGCATATGTAAACCCAAGCCATCAAATCGTAGAGATAAGAGATCCAATATAATACAACTGCAAAGATCACAGATTCATTACCATCCATCGATCAAGAATCCGTTACAATCCAACTGCAAATATTCGTAAACCCTATCCATCCAACGATAGAGATCAGAGATCCGTTCTTTATCATTAACACTCCTATCATTGTTGAAGCTGTTTTGCTGAATGCTCGAAATAATTGAAACGACTGGTTCTTTATGTGACAAGTGCTGCTTCATAAGTATCATCGCAGACACCACTACATACCTTCTTGAACTCGAACTTGAACTTCATTATAGCTCTCCGATAAACCTCTCAAAATCAACCCTTATCTTTAATATATAATGAAAATAGTGTTACAAATATTTTGACATCAAAATTTATAAATAAAACATTATAAAAATAACAATTTAAAAAATAATATCAAATACAAATCAACTAATTGACCAAATCCAAATATATCAATTAATGCAAAATCAATTTAGTTAATATAAAGTATGGAAAAGGTCCAAAACTAAAATTTGTATATGATAATTTAGTTAACATGAAGCATGGAAAAGGTCACGAACAAAAAAATTTGTTGACGAGAAATAAAATAATGAGGAGGACATATATTATAATGAAAATATTAAGGTTAAATATAATTTTATCATTTTCATAATAACACTTAATATTTATTATAAAATATTATAGAATTAACAATTCTTAATTATTATAATTATAAATACAATATTATTTAAATAATAATTAGAATAATTCAAGAAGTATGGAAGGGTTCAAGAAGTAAAGTTTCTTTAAGCAAAGAGATTAATGAAAAAGACATTTTATAATAAAATACAAAATAAAATCTTATCATTTTCATAATAATATTTACATTTATTATAAAATATTATAGAATTAATAATTGATAATCTATAATTATTATAATTATAAAATATAATATTATATAAATAAAAATCATGGAAGAATTCATGAAGTATGATATTTATAAATAAAATATTGACTACGATTATGATGATCCAATTGGTTTATCTGACTTTAATAGGGTAATTGATTACTTGCTATTCTTTAGAATTTTTAGAATTTTGTTGTTATTCTTTAGAATCTTTAGAATTTTGTTTCTCTGCTAAGAGAAGAGGTTAGGAAGGTTGGTAGTGTGACAAATATTTTGAAAATAAGATCTAATCTAAGTATAGGCTACACAATCTAAGAGAAAGTGCTTTTCATCTTCAACCTTCTTAGTGTCACAAATGTGACACACTCTTTCATCCCATATTGTTTTAGAAATTTCACTATGAAGCTGGTGAGAATTTGTTCTTATCTTAGCAATGCTTATTTTTTTCTTTACACTTGTCAAAACACATAGATAATTTTGATCTTCTAGATTAGGGTTGATTACATCCTTATAATACCTTAATTTTTTTTTCCCTCTAACTCTTTATCACACCACATTTTCTCCTTAAATTTTATTTTGATGATATTTTTAATAGTATCTTTATTTTGCAAAATGGTGTCTTCCATGACTCCCCAAGCCAAGAGCATGCATCTTTATGCCATTAGATGGTGGTTACCACTCTAATTTGAATAAATTTTAGGAATCCTCTTGTCTTCCATGCTATTTAACTTGTTCTTATACATTAGGTATCTAGTCATAACCGTGCTCTCAATGTGGAAGAGACTTGTTTATAAGAGGAGGATGGGATAGGGCGTATTTCCTTTAATTTTGAGATTATAGGTTATAAAATTCTTTTGTATTTTCTCCAGGATTCACTAGAGATACTACAACCCAAGACTTCACATCTATAAAGAATAACAGGTGTAACAAGATCACATCCATAAAGAATAACAAGTGTAACAAGAGTCTCAAAGAAGAGTTTCCTCTTATCTCAAATCCAAAGATTGCCTGGTTTATAATTGTTTTCAAGTCTATAATAAGCTTTCCATCCCCTAATAATCCTTTTCTCACTGTTATAATTATATAAATAATAATCCAAGAAGTATGGTATGAAATGTTACAAAAAATAAAATTGATAGTAAATTAATAAAAAATATTATAAGTAATTAAATAACAAGTATAGAAAAATTAAAAGCACATAATAGTTAAAAATAAATTATCATAATGATAAATAAAATATTATATAAATAATAATAACTATGGAAGAATTCAAAAGCATAGAATGGTTCAAAAGTAAAGTTGACAGCAAAGAGATTAACAAAAAATATTATAATAAGATATAAATTTATTATAAAAAAGTTATTATTTTGTAATTATTCTAATTATAAATAAAATATTATATAAATAATAATAATAACCAATCAACTTATACTTATTAAAAATATTACATAAATAACACGTATAACAGTCATGAAAAAATCAAAACAATACATGACACGAAAAAGAACGGTATTTAGTATAATAAAAAAGACGCATGAATAACAGCGCAAGCAACCAAATGATGCTTGAACGAATTTTAAACTTGCTGGTACATACCATTCTTTTCTTTGCTTGTTTTGAAAGGAAGAGCGAGTCAATCGACGGAAAGGCCTACAAAAAGTTAGAAGGAAGGAATAAATTTAGCCACATTTCATTCCATACAATTTGTTTATATATTCGTAGGAGGGCGCGAAGCTCCTCATGTGGTATGTGGGTATTTCATGTGACCGCGGTATTTGTGTGGATAACGTGACCTTCGCGCTAGTCAGCAGGCCGGATCTCAGAGAAGCCGAAGTGCATTTGTGGGTTTGAAATTGAATTAGGATTGTAGACAGACGAGACAGCAGCGAAGAAACAGAATGGCGTTTGGGAGTCGCCATGTATTGCTGTTGCTGGTATTATTATCATCTACGTGTTGGATGGGATGCTCGGCGACTCTTTCACAGCACGGAGATGAAGACTCCTATCATCACCGAGCGTAAGTGACTCCTTACTAGTGGCGATAATAATGTTAATAATAATAACTCAGCTCAGCTCAGATCCTCTCCATTCGCTTCTCATCAAATTTATTGCTTGATATGATCCAATGGCACTAATAGAATATGCAGACTACATTCATATGGATTCCAAACGTAGTCTAAGTTCAAGTTTAGCCCATCTTATGGTCAATGACAATCCTATGGAAGACTGAAGGACCCGATTTAACTATTGCAATGTTCTTTAATGATTTGGATGTTTTGGGTTTAGTTGTCGTTTGATCATCCATGTGCTAAGAAGAATCGTCGTAGCGTGTATTTGCAGAGACATATGTATAGATGGGTATGCTGTTAGGTTGATTATAGGAGGGAACATGTCTTTAATTTGGGTATCTTCTGCATTCAATTCTCATACAGTATAAATGGATCGGAATTGCCCATTATATTTCAACTTCTCTATATGTACTGCATTGTGCTTGTTTCCTTGAATTTATTGAAATGCTAGCTCGTCCAGGTCCTTCTCTCTGATAGGGCAAAGGGCTGGAGTGGGATATGAGGGCATTCAGAGATCTTGCGATTGAGGAACCAAATAGGCTTGGAAACTGTTTTCTGTGAAGCTCTGATTCAAATCAGAGTGCTTTGTAGATCTGCTACAAATCCTTGCATCTTTTTCTTTGAGAAAGGGATGTAAGAAAAAGTAGTGCGGAGGATGATCACATGTCAATTGGTCTGAAAGCTGATTCTCAAGATTTAGGGATGAAATAGATTCTTTATGTTTGCCTATGTTGACAATCAAAATCAGTCGAGGAATTGAAGGACAACCTGAGCACCCTTGGTCAACATAAACATGCTCTATCTATTTTACGTTGAAACTATATTTGAAAGGAGTTTCCAGCACATCCAGTCCTGCGCTACTTTTCTAGTACTGTATATTGTGAATTAACGAATGACACTGCAAGCATTTGTTTGGGTTTTTCTCCTTTTTAAAATGTAAGGTAAATGAGATAGACAGGGGATTAATGGCTTTAGACAGACAATATACCATCAATGGAATACACAGGTAACGAGTAAAATTTTAAAAATACCTCAGGTTTGCAGGGCTTCTTCCAGTTAGAGGCAGTGGCGGGCAGCTCCCACTTGTCTTTCGCTGAAATCTGTGAAAAACTGAGGGCAATTTGATAATCTCTCTCAGTAGCTATGCAAACTCAATTGCAACAGCTCGGTATCCTTACTATAAGATAGAATGAAGTGACTATAGAATCTAAAATAGGAAGAATTTTTTTTATCTCCTGAACTATATCGGGTCTTTTCCTGCGAATGACCTAGCCATGATGTCATTTTTAATCTTTGATCAAGGAATATGATAACTAATTTGGGCGCAATCTGATTTTCTTCTATTTCGATTTTGTTTTTCAAAATGTGTTCTTTGCCAAGTTTTGTTTGGCATGCATTTTCTTCTAAATGGCTTTCTGGGCAAATGATCCAGTTTACAGTGTTTTTTAGAATTGTTTATTTCTTTGAATCTGAATAAGAACTTACATTAGAACCTCGATGCCATTTGTACGGCCGTGTTGTCTGAGTCATGGTAAAAAGCTAAAACTGTCGCTAATGTCGTCTTTCCTATAGATAGATGTAGATACAAAATAAAGAGTTTCTTCATTTTTTAACTGAACTTAAAAAAACTGTCATTATATGATATATAATAGGTAATTTATTGTTGACTTTGTATTCTACTATAAAATAAAGATTTCTACCGTCCAATGATGTTCATAATGTGATCAGGACCTGCAACCAGATTTTACATTGGGATCAATGAATTAATATATTATAGCACAAATAACAGATTATTTGTAACCACGACTATGCAACAATTATGATGCCACGAAAAGGGATTTTTTTTGGGAGCCATACGATGGCTGATACTAGATCACTATTGGAGACTGTCAGATTTTGTCTTTTCTAGGCATCACCACGGTGTCTGTTTTACTAATTATCGCAATGTGATGGCTTCTATGAGTCTTCTACAATACGAAATTCTCGTGGGTTACCAATTAAATTCATTCTGTTAAGGGATCTATTATAGTGCTGGGAAAATGACTGATTAACACGAATCCTAAAGCACTGTTAAAGCCTCTGGATCAGACATTTTCTCCTGTAACCCCTGCTTTCACCACTTTGTCTTTGTATCCGTCTGGTTCTGACCTGATTGGCATTGTGTGTCTCTGTTGTAGGATGTATTGCACCCATGCACTGAATCTGAACTGTGGGAAAGAGTGTTATAATATGATGTAATCAGACTTGGCCAAGTCAGACTGGTTTTTGGACAGAAACAGTCTGAGCCGGCTGCCGAATTGGCGTGACTCAGTCAGGTAAACATGAAATTCGTTAGTTGGCCAAGTCCGTGTCAGTAGATGTGTCAGCCTGCCAGCAGGGCCAAGTCTTGGAAAAAATTAGAAAAAAACTCCTAACCCAACTACATCCTAATTCTGCCTTAGTAAGGGCCCTACCCACCCATGAATCCTCATTTCTCTTCTCAATTGGACTCTTTGGAGCTGAACAACACCTTGCTTAGCAGTCTACTGTTGTAGCTGATTTGGAGTTGATTCCTGGAGGAGATTGATCCCACCTTGGATTGGGTTGTGGAGAGTTAGCTAGCATCTTTTCCAGAGGAAGACTTCAGCTGGATGGACTTGGAGCCACTTAACTGTTGGGGGTGAATGGGTAACGTGTAGGACCTTTAGGGGGCAACGCCTTAAGAGGGGAGTACAACCGATGCAAAGGTTGATCTAGAGGACATTCCTGGGGATTCAATCTATGATGATGATCTTGATGAGTCTTGAGTTGTGACTTATGAGCTGTGACTTATTAATTAATCATTGGATTATTGTCTAATGATTTTTGGACGTTGGACTCTGGAGGCTATTCAAAGGCTCAATGTGTTTATATTATGCCCTAATATACCAATTAAGTTTTCAGAACTGCAGCACGTTTTTGCCCATTTACACCCTTACATGTAATATAAATCTAAAAACTTGCATGTTTGGCATCCAAGTGTTCGTATTTACATCGATGTACATGAATATATGTTTTTTTCCAATTAAATTTTGAGTATTTTTTAATTTTGCACAAGTTGAAGGGCAAGTTCCGAGTTGACTCTAAGTCGAAGGCCTTGCTGAGTCCTAGTTTGACTACTTTGCTACCAATTGATAATCCTTTGGATGCTTGAACATTTACCGAGACAACACATATACAGTGAATGAGAACAGCAACGCTGTAACAAAACTGGAAGAGAGAGGTTTATAAAGTTGAATGTTCAAAGGATACAATGTTGAATTGATATCTTTTGGCTAATTGACCTTTTGTTACAACATAATTAACGACATGTCACTTTTCATAACATAAATAACATTAAAATAACATAAAAACAACATATCATTTTATAAAAGTTTGTTATAGATAATCTCGGGCACGCCTGCACCTACTAGTTGTAGGTGAAGCTCATACTACATTGCTCACTTGTAGTAGATGTAGGTGAGTGCATAAGCATAGTTATAAACAATTGACTAGTTTGTACCGATTCATACCAGGCATTTACCTTTACTTATATTTTATTTTTATTAACTTAAATTTAACATTAAAAGTTAAAGTGACTCCCATTTCAGGTTGTTTACAGATGGAATCAGATCCATTGGACCTCACAATGATAAGACAGAAGTTGGGGTGTTTTTCAATTTTTAACACAAAAGATTTTTCAGCATTTAAGCATATATGCAAAACAAGACCCTGTACTCCTTCCTCTTGCACCCCTTGCGCTAGGAATTGTGGGATTATAAGATTGAAACCTAGAAGGGGAATGGGCTGCTCAATGGTGGAAACTGATTGAAACCTATATGCTGCCCAATGGTGGAAACTGATTGAAACCTACATGCTTCACAATGTTGCCAATTGATTTAAAGCATCAAATGACAACAACTATTGAAGTCAACCACAAGAGAAAGCAAACTTCAGTTTCTTGGGCTCGACGAAGTGGGTCTAGTCAAACTTTGAATGAGCTATATACTCATTTGATTTTAGTATGATGATTTTTGGACTCTAGAGGCCGTTTAGAGCTTTGTTCTTTATGTATGTTCTCTTAGCCAGTGTTGTAACATCTTTGTTTCCCTCTCTCCATATATGTTACCATATGTTTTGAACTAGGTTTCTTGCCCTCTCACCAATGTTGACCTTGCTTTCCAACTCGCCCATGAATCCCTCCCACCCATGTTGTGAAGAAATTTGAGGTTCCTAAGGCTGCCCAACAGGCCTGTCATGTGACCTCTTGTTGGGCACTAAGTTCAAGGCACTTTCACACTGTTTTCTGTTGAATTTTTTATGCTTAGCTCATGCATATGTAGTTTATTTCAATTTAGTGTGTACTTGAACCATAAACAATGCAGCAATACCACATACAATAGCTGCAGTAACCAAGATCACAAGAAGAATAACCATGCACAAGAACACAAGAGTTTATCCTGGGAAAACCCATCTCAATCAAGGGAAAAACCCAACAATCTTTTGCTATAGAGTCAAGAGAAGATCCCCCACACCATAAACCCTAGAGCACACAAGAGGGTGCTTCTTTGACCTAGAAACTTGCGCCTAAGAGAAGTGCGCAATTCAGCCATACACTTAGCTTGAGAGAAGGTTACAATGAAGTGTGTGTGTGAGCGATCCACAATGGGGATCTACTCTCTTATTTATACAAGACCTAACACAACAATAAGTGTGTCTATTGGCACAATAGGGCCGACCTGTGCAACTCAGAAATATAATTAATCTTTACACAATATTAATTATCTTTTACATGGTGGGGCCGACTTGTACCCTTCACAATACAAATTAGGGTTACAACAAATCTTACTCTTAGACAATATAGCAAGGATCTCTCACATCCTCTAGTGCTCAACCACTAGGGACATGTCTACTTGTGCTCACCCATAGGGACGTCACTCTCAACAGATTAACTCAACTAAGTCCATAGGAGTACCATCTGGAGAACCATCTCAAGTTGACTCAACTAAGTCCATAGGAGTTTAACATGAGACCATCTCAAGTCGTCTCAACTCAGTCCAAAGGAGCACGACAAGTGACCACACGTCATCTCAACTCAGTCCAGAGGAGTATGACACACCCATCACATGGGCTCTTTCACAGATCGTCTCAACTCAGTCCAGAGGAGAACGACCTAGAGAATGTCTCATGAAGCTGCAATCAATAACATTTTCCTCACTGTTTTAGGACTATTTTCTCGTTGTCCAAAACAACCAACAAATTTGAGCTTTACCCACTGAAATTTCTTGCTTAAGCTTATGATTGCATGCTCTTTTGGTGCCTCTTTGTGAAGGGTTTATGTAGGATAGTTTTGCTGTCCAAATTAGCTCTTTAGATACATCAAAACATACAATACTCTAGAATCTTTAACAACTACAAAGGTGAAAGTACTAAGCAAACCATGACAAATGAACACAAGTGTTTTTGGTCAACATGACCCTGGAAAAACCCCCATGGGGAAAACCAGTAAGAGAGATAGATATATATTGGAGATCTCAAGCAAATGCTACAAAGAAAGAATGAACCAAAAGAACCGATACAAAGTGTTAGCTCCTTTCAAGCTAAACAATGGAGTTCTTTGTCCTTGGCGCCCTCCTTGAAGAATGCACTCCTTATACTCTTTCTTCCTGCTAGAGTAGACTTGCGCCCCTCTTGAAGTACTTGCTAGTTTGATGTATCCTTGCTAGTTTGATGGTGTGCCCTCAAGACCATGCCTGCTAGACTTGCGCCCCTACACACAAGGTGCGCCCTCCTTCTAGCTTGCGCCCTCTTCTCACAAGATGGCGCCCTCAAGTCTTCTTGCACACTTGCCTCTCACAAATGCACCCCTTCTCCCAAACAATGGAGCACCCTCAACTCTAGTGCGCCTCCTCTCCAAAGCTTGGTGCGCCCCCTCAACTCTCCATGCTCAAGTGCCCCTACTCCATGAAAGCCTTCTCACAAAGCTTTCCTCATAAACTAGTGCGCCCTAAATGGATGTTGTGCCCTCTTTCTCCTTCAAACCCTCTTCCTCTCTTCCTCTCCTTCACTCCAATCTCAAGAGTGAACAATTGAGCCTCCTTTTCCCTCCTTTGCCTCTTTTAGCCTAATCTCAAGGCTAACCTAGAAAACCAAGGGCCCATATTAGATCTAAGCCTTTCTCCAAAATGAATGGATGAGATTAGATCTCATAAACTCACTTAAGTTTCCAGAGTTTACTTTATGTTCATTAATTCACACTTAAGCGAAATTAATGTCACTTTATGACTTAAGTGAATAAAGTCACTTTAGACTTAAGTGAATAAAGTCAAAGTGAAATTATAACATAAAGTACAAGCATGTGGGTGATACTCTCCCCCTTTGTGTCTAGAGACTCACAAACACAAGGGGACCACTTTCCAATGTACCCAAATCTCAACATGTTGCACCTCGACCAATTGACCCTTGTTTCTTCCCATCCTGCCAACCCTAGCCCTCTGCTGGCTTTGTCTCATCTTGTCTTGGCCTAGCTCCTTTGTGGTCTGTCTTGACACTAGCTTTGTCTCAATCCGTCGACCTCAATGCTAAGTTTGTCTCAATCTGAGCTGGTTCTAGCTTGTTGACTTAGTGGATCTCACAACGAATGTATTTCCCATGCTTTGGGGGACATACATTGATCCTATCTCGATCCCATAAAAACTGAATTGTAGTAGGCTCGTGCCCCTAGACCTCATCCATGCAATACCTCCCAACTTGTGTTTGGCGAAAACCAAGCCCATCCTCCTATGCATCATGCTGGTAGAACTCTTGAACGAGTAAGAGGGACCAACTTGTGCTTGTCGTAGGCAAGTGTCTCACTTCCTTTGTAAGTAAGACCTCGCACAAGCGCTAGTTGGAGAGCCTAGGAAACATTAGATCTCTTTGGGTATCTTAAACCACCAATTCTTGAGGTTTTTTACATTGATCATGTCAGGGCATTTAGTTTCAAGGCATTGGTCTGCCTTGTTGCCCCTCATTTTTGATAGGGGGTAACCCTGGTGAAATTCTTCACTAGGCCTTGTATGTTTGAGCTTTGGACAACTGGGACACTTACGCGTTTTTGTGAGTTGGAGGGTTTGATGACACATGGAAGGACCATATGATGTGGCATGATACTTCTTGGGCAGTTGGTTTCATCTAGATTTTTTGGGCATCTTCATGTTTCCCAATGCAGTTCAGGATTCCCAAGGCAGTGGTCCAATTTATTTTGAGCTATTTTTCATATAGTAGGGCTTCCCACACCATGCCACATCCTAGTTTTTGGATTCCTTACCTTGTTTACACATTTTGAGGCACTTGTCACTTGGTTTGAGGGACGTCCACCTTGGAGGCTGCATGGAGGTTTATTTTGGCACGTGTGAGTGCTTTTTACTTGAAAAGAGGTCTCCCATGACTTAAGGAAGGCCTTAGCATGTTTTGAGGAATGACATTCCACCTTGGAGACCTCACACTTGAACTTTGTAGCTGTTTTTGTGGGGCCACCTCCCTTTTGAGGGGAATTATTCATGATACATGGAACATTCACCTTGAAGATCACAAGCCCACAATGGAGCGGCCCTAGGAGACTTGTCTTGCATATTTGGTGGGAGATTGTCGCTTTGCGTTGACTTGGAGGGGCCACCCCCTCTTGTAAGATTTTTATTCATGATTCTGAGGACGTTTTTACTTTGGAGGCCCATATGTCCACCTTGGAGGAAACTTAGGAGTGTTGACTTGCACACTTTGAGGATTTTGTTGGGCATCTACACATTTGGGGGGCCTTTGGAGGCCAACGTTGCACCTTGGACACTCTTTCTTCCCTATCCTATGGAGATGTGCTTCTCTCATGGGTTATTTTCATCTTGATCATTGTACATGTGTCTTGACCACCTTATTTTATTGTTGTTTTAGAGCAATTAGTTGTAGGAGAATTGGATTTTACTTTTCTTAGCTTAAATTGAAGGATCTCTCATGAGATAATAATATTTTATTGTAAAGGAAGGTGAGCATCACTTTATAAATAGAGGTGCACTTCCTCATTTTTACTCATGGTTGGATTTTTGGAGCTCTCACTCTTTGGAGCCTAATTGACTTATCTTTTCTTGGAGCTTATGGTTGTGTAAAGGGTTCATCTTTGTGGATGATTGTTGTCAATTCTTGATGCTTCTCTATCTTGGTTTTATTTGGTGCATAAGGATTAATGATGAAATGCTCAAGTCTTCTACAAGCCTCAAGATTGACCCACTTGGAAGGAAGATGTTCTAGGGTTTTTCCTTCCTTCATTGTTTTGGTGATTATTTGGTGCCTTGCTATGTTTTTCCTTTGGTTCCCTAGCAAGAAGTATTAAGTAAATTCATCAAAGCATAGTTGATGTTGTCGGTGAAGGTTTTCCATCAAGGTTCCATTCTTGTAGACCTTGATATTCATTGTTGATCTTGATTGGGTGAAGGATTATTCCTCCTTTTGGTTCTAATCTCAAAGCCCTAATCCTTGAAAGAAATAGGCCAACTCTTTGTAGGGTTTCTTCTTGACCTCATAAGCCATTTGATTGACCTTGACTCCATTACCCTTGTTGGATTTGGCACTGATCTCTATTTCCTTCCATCATTGCTCTCTATTTCCTTCCAACATTGATCTCTACACTCAGCTTCACCTTGTGCCTCATTGTTTGGTCTTAGTACTCCTACTAGGGATACTCCTCTAGAACTGAAGGAGAGTTGGCCTAAAGTACAGAGGATAGGTTATTGAGGTGATAGTGGTGATCGTTCTAGCAGTTTCCCTTGAGTTGGACCTTGTGGATTAGGGCTTTTATCATTAAGACAATTTGAGTGGTAATAGGCCCTAAGAGGGTTAACCCTCACATTACCAAGTAGATCACAGTTAAAAGAGGTCAAGTTTGACGCACATCTAGGGCTGGTGCCTAGTCTAAGATCATAAGATGGATAGGCTAAATGATGGAGGACATAAGGAAAGCAAGGAACAAAGAACTTGAAACCTTAAAGGTATAACAAAATCTTGAATCCCCCTACATTTTGGTCATCACTCTTCTAGACCTGGCAATGGAGGTGGCGATTTGGCACTATGGAAGGAAATTGAGTCTTTGCGATCAATAGTGGTTGAATTACAAATAAGAAACTACAACAACCAAAGTACCATATAGGACCTAGAGTTTAGGCTGGGAAGGTCGAATTGGACAATCAACAACTCAAAACACAAGATCAAAGCAATCGAGAAGACATCCTAATTGTGGAATTGCACCTTGAAAAATTTGAGTGGGAAAACTAGCACCTTATGAAACACAAAACAGTCTCAAGAAGAATACTCCCTAAAAGAGAAAAAATTATCGATAAAGGAGGTAGAGGTCAAATAATAAACGTTAGTGATTGGGGAAATGAAAATATTGCTAGTTAGAGATGAAGAGTAAAAGTTGAGTTTAAAGAACAACTCAAAATTACCAAACATGGGCAAAGATAACAAGTGTGTAGCTAGGGAAAACATGGTGGTTACGCCTAAGGAGGTGATGTCAATTGTCTTGGAACAACATGAGAGATAATGAAAGGCCAAGAACATCATCACCTAAGAAGTGAAGGAAACAAAAGAGGATGAAAATGCAACAAGAACAATTGTAGGCTTCTTGAGAGACCTCATAGGGTGGATAATGTCAATATTGGTAGCCAAAAGGGTAGGCAAATGGCACGGATAAGAAGGTAGAGAAACATTGGTGAAGGTCACACTCAGGAACAACTGGGATAGAGCTCAAATCCTGTAAGAAAGGAAGCAGTTGAAGGGGTTTCAATCGTTCATTGACGAGAGCCTTAGATTCCATCCAACATGAGGAACGAAGTAAAGAATGGGTGTCAGTGAAGGAAGCGAGTAATCGATGCAAATGGACTATCATTTGGAATGGCAAAGCCAAGATTGAAGTGTTCAAAGGCACAAACTAGAAATAAGGGGAATCGATCCATGTAGCCCAAGGCAAGTTGTAAGTAATGGTATGGAATTTCAGGGGATATTCATGGAGAAGGGTTACGATCTAGGGTCACGATTAGAATGTAAAATTTCAAACCCCAACCCAGTTTCAGTCTCGTTGATTTTTCATCCAATGTTTAATGCCCAAACCCAGATTTATAACAACCAATTAAACTTAGCAGAAAATAAATTTCAGAACTGACACATGAGGATTTTGAACATTGTTTTTAACGCAGAAATAAAAATATTAGCAGCACATAAACTCAGAAAATATTAACACAGAGATTTTCGGTCTAACAACGACCCTGGAAAAACCCACAAGGAGAAAACCAGTGAGAGAGGGAGTTTTTATTATTTGGGAGCTTCAGATAAATTCTGTTACAACATATTCATCTTCAGAAATTTAAATGACAAACTTATCTTGATAACCGTGCCAAGTCTTCACACAGGAAAATGAGCAAAACTCCTCAAAACTCTTTCCAGAATTTTTTGCAATAAATTACAGGTTTGCTCCTCGATTTCCGTGCCTCCAAAATGTTGTATGACTGCCTTGAAATTTGTGCCAACAGTCACAACTCAAAACAAAACTTTAAACGTTGTATGATCGCCTTGGGAAATGTGCCAAAACCACCCAAAAATCATCACAAAAGCCTTTCCTCGATTTCTGTGCTTGAATAATAGTCGTACATACCGTACAAAATCAGTACAGTACAGACTGTACTTTTCTGCCTTGATTTCCGTGCCTATTTCCTGTTGTACGGAACCTGAAAATCCGTACAGTATGGCTTCTCTGCTGAACTGTACCCTTCCTCAATTTCTGTGCCTGCTTTTGATGTTGTACGACCTGCTCAATCCGTACAGTACGACCTGCTTTCAATGTTGTACCCCTTGCCTCGATTTCTGTGCTAGTTAGAAGCCTTGGGATGCGTGCCCTAGCTCTGCAAAAATGGCCTCTTCCTCCAACTCGAAAATGCTCTCTCTTGCTCTCTCTCAAAATGTCTCAACAACCCAAAAAATGGGTGCACCCTCCTTACCCTAATCGACCTCATGAGGGAAGGTGAAGAGTCTCTTCATCCAACGGTGGAGATTGGATGAGATCAACGGTGGAAATAAAATCACTTTATCCACCCACTTTCCCTAAGTCTCAAAAAATCACCTTTTAATTTGTATCTCACAAATTAAATGACTAGGGTCCACATTAGGCACTTTCTCACCCCTTAGGCGCCTAGGTGATGACACTTGCCTAGGTGCTTTTTAATTAAATTTTTAACACTCCCTCTTACCGAGGAAAGTGTTACTCACCACTCCAAGCTTGTCCTTGAAAATTACAAACTTGCCTCTGCCCAATGCTTTGGTGAGTATGTCTGCAACCTGCTCCTCTGTAGAAATGTACTGTAGTTCCACAACTCCTCTTTGGACATAGTCATGGATGAAGTGATTACGAATCTCGATATGCTTAGACCTGTCATGAAAAACTGGATTCTCCGAGAGTTTAATGCAACTCAAATTATCATAGTAAATCACGGTAGGTCTCAATTGCACACCGAACAATCCCACCAACAACTTGCAAAGCCAAAGAGCCTCACAATTGGCCTGACTGGATGCCATATACTCAGCCTCTGTAGAACTCAAAGCCACTGACTTTTGCTTCCGACTGAACCAAGACACAACTGCTGAGCCCAATCCGAAACAACACCCTGAAGTACTCTTCCTGTCACTGACACATCCTGCCCAATCTGAGTTTGTATAGCCAACCAGACGAACTCCATCTCCTCTCTGATAGCCCAGACCATAATCTACTGTACCGCAAAGATACCTGAGCACATGTTTTGCTGCCACCCAGTGCACTCTCCTAGGCTCCACCATGAACTGACTGAGAGTGTTGACATCAAAACAAATATCTGGCCTGGTATTGACCAAATACATCAATGACCCGATCAACTGACGATACAAAGTGGAATCCACCAACTGTGACTCAGAAGCATGAAGCTTCTTCCAGTTGGTAATCATAGGAGTGGTCATGGGCCTACTGTCCTCCATCTGAAATCTCCTCAGAATGTCACACACATACTTCCCCTGTCCCAGGAAGATGTGTCCAGGCTCCTGCCAAACCGCCAATCCCAAAAAATAGTGCATCAGTCCAATATCAATCATTTCGAACTCTGAAGCAAGGCTCTCCTGGCAACTGCTGATGAGTCTCTCTGCCCCTGTAATGAAAAGATCATCCACATATAGCAAGAGAATGAGAGGATCCTCCCCAACCACAATGTAATATAGGTTGGGATCCGCCTCACTCTTCTCAAAGCCCAACTGCTGCAAATAGGCATCTATCCTTGAATACCAAGCTCTGGGAGCTTGTTTCAGCCCATACAATGCCTTCTTCAGTCTACACACATGAGACTCTCTCCCATGCACCTCAAAGCCCAATGGCTGCTCAATATACACCTCCTCCTGTATAAGACCATTCAGAAATGCGGTCTTCACATCCATCTGGTGGATCTTCCAACCCATCTCTGCTGCAATGGATATCACCGACCTGATCAAGGTATATCTAGCAACCGGCGCAAAGGTCTCATCATAGTCGACTCCCTCAACCTGTGAAAACCCCCAAGCCACAAAGCGAGCTTTGTACTTCTCAATGCTGCCATCTGCAGCATGCTTGAGTTTATAGAGCCACCTGGAAGTCACCACTGACTTCCCCTTAGGTCTAGGAACAACTTCCCATACATCGTTCTTCATAATGGAATTGTACTCTTCCATCATGGCATCTCTCCAAACCTGTCTACTAGTAGCCTCCTCAAAAGTGGAAGGCTCAGACTCTCGAATACTGCTCACCATCGCGATGTAGCTGCAAAACCTCTCGGGAGGTTTACTCTCCTTCACTGCCTGTCTGGGATTCCCCACTGAACCCTGTGCCTCCCTCAAAGTATCCTGAAGCCACTTGGGCTTCCTCCTCTTTGAAGTAGTGTCCCGTGGAGGGGACTCTCCCTTCTCAACCCCATCTCCTGAAGACTGTGATCTTGAAGTAGACTCTGGAGTCTTCGATCCTGAAACCTGTGGACCAGAGCTTGCGAACCTGAACCCTATGGCCCTGTCACCTGTGAACTTGTCATCACCGAAACTGGTGGCCTCGAATTCTGTGTCACTGTAGTCTGCTGCGGACTCACCTAAATCTGAGGTGAAGACTGCTCACCCCTCTCTGTCCCTCTAGAATTCCTAAAGGCTCCGTCCTCCTCAAATCTGACATCTCTCCTCAAGACAGTCTTCCTCAAGGAAGGAAGGTATATACAGAAAGCCTTTGAAGTTTCGCTGTACCCAACAAAGATCCCTCTCTCTGTCGTGGGCTCCAGCTTTGTCCTCTTCTCAGAAGGGACATGTGAATATGTGATGCACCCAAAAATATGAAAGTGCCCCAACTCAGGCTTCTTCCCAAAAAAAGCCTCCTCAAGAGTCATGCTGCCCACAACCTTGTGAGGACTACTGTTCTGTAGATAAACTGCAGTGTAGCATGCCTCAACCCATAGAAATAGTGGCAGCCTCTGATCATGTAGCATGGCTCTCGTAGCCCCAACAATGGCCCTGTTCTTCCTCTTAGCAATCCCATTCTACTGTGGGTTGTAAGGAACAGTCAACTCTCTCCTGATGCCCTCTCCTGCATAGAAGTCCATGAACTCCTTGGAAGTATACTCACCTCCATTGTTTGTCCTCAAAACTTTGATTTTCTTCCCTGTCTGGTTCTCCACAAGAGCTTTGAACTCTTGGAACCGACTGAAGACCTGTCCTTTTGTCTTCATGAAGAAAATCCAAGACTTCCATGAGAAGTCATCAATGAATATAACATAATATAGACAACCAGTCAACGATGCCGAAGACATCGGGCCACACACATCAGAATGAATAAGATCAAGAATCCATGCTGCTCTACTGTCACTGCTAGGAAAAGCAGTCTTGGTGTACTTTCCCAAAGCACACCCCTTGCACAACTCCTGGTGCTCTGTACTGAAATCTGGAACTCCAGTCACCATCTCCCTCAATACCCTCAAAGCCCCATGGTGCAAATGTGCCATCCTCCTGTGCCATAGCTCACATAGGTCACTTCTGCTGGTAGTATGAATCAATGCTCTCGTTGGCTGGAACATAAGCTTGTACAACTTCTCATGTCTAGTCCCAATCACTTTGGCCGAAGTGATACTAGACCCCTTTGGGAAAAGGAGCACTTGCCCATCACGGAACAAGACCTCATAGCTCCTCTCTTCAATAGCAAAAATTAACACTAAGTTCTTCTTCAAGCTCGAAACATATAGGACCTCTCTCAACAACATGGGAGGCAAAGACTCCCTCTGAAATGATACAGTCCCGCAACAAACTGCCTTGACCACCTGGTCATCTCCAAGCACCACCTCAACATCACCAATATCAGTAATATTTGTCAAGTGCTTACGAATACTTGTCATATGGCAAGAGGCACCACTGTCAATATACCACATATCTGAACGAGTGGTCCTCGTGGATAGACACACAACCAAGAAAAATTCCTTGTCAAACTTTGTGGAGAACTCTTCCACCACTGCTGAAGCTACTGTTTGTTTCTTCTTTTTGTTAGGACATTGACTTGCATAGTGCCCAAACTTGTGGCATGCAAAGCACTTGACTTTGCTCATGTCTTTCTTCCCTTCACCCTTGGGTTTGTTTCCTTCCTTTGGACCATTTTTGAACTTCTTCTTGCTGTTGGCAGCAAGAGCCACATTTCCTCCTCACGACCTGTAGATGAACTGCCATGTACATAACCTCTCCGGGTCTCCTCCTGAACAAAGTCATCCCAAAGACGTTCCCAATTGGGAAGCTTCTCCCTAGCAACAATGCCCTCTACAAAAACAACCCATTGTTTGGAAACTCCATTCGATGCTGTTCTCACAAGCTCACTGTCAACTATGGCCTCCCCCATAGCTCCAAGCTCATCTCTCACCTGTGTCAATCTAGTAAGATAAGTGACCACATTTTCAACCTTGGTCATTTTTATGCTCTTCAGTTTTTCCCTCAAAACCATCTTCCGGTTTTCATTTGTACTCTGGTACACTTTTGTCAAAGACTCCCACATCTCATAGGCATTTGCCTTCCCCGTCAAGTGATGAATCAAATGGTCCTTGATGGCATTAAGAATAATCCTCTTAGCCTTGATACTCTTCTTAGTGTAAGCTGCAAGAAGAGTAGCATCAGTAGGTACCACCACAGGATGTGTTGCGGTATTTTCCACAATGTCCCACAACTCATTTTCTTGCAACAACAAGATCATCCTCTCCTTCCAAGCACCAAAGTTTGCTGCCCCATTAAGTTTGTCCTCAACTCTCAAACTTGTAGCCATTGACCCATTTCTGTTGAAAATGACAAGTTCAAAATTCTGCCCAGTGAAATGATTGCTGTCCCAACTTTCTGACTTGCTGAAATATTTCTGCTTCTTTCAACTCAGCTCTGATACCATGTAAAATTTCAGACCCCAACCCAGTTTCAGTCTCGCTGATTTTTCAGCCAATGTTTAATGCCCAAACCCAGATTTATAACAGCCAATTAAACTCAGCAGAAAATAAATCTCACAACTGAAACATGAAAATTCTGAATATCGTTTTTAATGCAGAAATAAAAATATCAGCAACACATAAACTCATAAAATATTAACACAGGGATTTTCGGTCTAAAAACGACCCTCGAAAAACCCACAAGGGGAAAACTAGTGAGAGAGGGAGTTTTTATTATTTGGGAGCTTCAGAGAAATTCTGTAACAACCAGAAATTTAAATGACAAACTTATCTTGATAACCGTGCCAAGTCTTCACACAGGAAAATGAGCAAAACTCCTCAAAACTCTTTCCAGAATTTCTTGCAATAAATTACAGGTTTGCTCCTCGATTTCTGTGCATCCAAAATGTTGTAAGGCTGCCTTGAAATTCATGCCAACAATCATAGCTCAAAACAAAATATTAAATGCTGTATGACCGCCTTGGGAAACGTGCCAAAACCACCCAGAAATCCCCACAGAAACTTTTCCTCGATTTTTGTGCTTGAATAACAGTTATACAGATTGTACTTTTCTGCCTCGATTTCCGTGCCTATTTCCTGCTGTACGAAACCTGAAAATCTGTACAGTACAACTTCTCTACTGAACTGTACCCTTCCTTGATTTCTGTGCCTGCTTTTGATGTTGTACGGCCTGCTCAATCCGTACAGTACAATCTGCTTTCAATGCCGTACCCTTTGCCTCGATTTCTGTGCTAGTTAGCAGCCTTGGGATGCATGCCCTAGCTTTGCAAAATTGGCCTCTTCCTCCAGCTCGAAAATGCTTTCTCTTGCTCTCTCTCAAAATGTCTCAACAACCCAAAAAATGGGTGTGTCCTCCTTACCCTAATCGACCTCATGAGGGAAGGTGAAGAGTCTCTTCATCCAATAGTGGAGATTGGATGAGATCAACAGTGGAAATAAAATCACTTTATCCATCCACTTTCCCTGAGTCTAAAAAAGTTACCTTTTAATTTGCATCTCACAAATTAAATTTATAGGGTCCACATTAGGCACTTTCTCACCCCTTAGGCGCCTAGGTGATGAGAAACACTTGCCTAGGTACTTTTTAATTAAATTTTAACATAGAAGAGACATGTAGGTCTAATTGAGAACCTCGACCACAAAGGTTGCAAGATTAAGGACATACAAGGGTACAAAATATTTTTAGCTCAAAAATAGGTAGCAAGTAATCACAAAGGCCATGGGGGATTGCCTACTTCATAAAGGAGGAGCTTCACGACAACATAAAAATGAAGAAAAATGACAAAACAAGCAATATATTTGGTTCGAATTTCTAAAGGGAAGCACCAATACATTCTTGGTGACATGCCGTTTCACCCCTTGGAAATCAAGATTTTATATGAAGTAGGGACTAAACAATGAGCCTTACTATTGCCTACTAAGCGACATAAGAATAAAGAGAAGGGATACATGATGTTTGTAGGGGACTTCAATGGGAGAACATGAATGCTCCAAATGGTGAGTTTTACAGAGAGTACACGCTCCTTATGGTTGATTGAAGATGAGGGGCTTTAGAAAAGGGAATCGACAAATAGCAACAAAGAAGTCATGCACTTCGACAAAGAAATTTTGCACTTGTGCAACTTGCACAACATTGTTATATGTAATGGCCTTGAGAGGTGGAAAAGGTTGGGGGGAGCCACATGCCACACACATAATGGCTAGAGTGTTGTAGATTACATAATGATTTCAACAAGTAGGATAGATAAGACAACAACCTTCATGATTTGTGATTGGTGTCATTGAACCATGACCCATTTTTGTAGAGCTACATTGGACAAAAAGGAGATCAAGGAGCCAACACACTGTTGATGTATGTAGCATCGAACATGTGCTTCCACGTCAATTTGTGTCTAACATGTGGGAGTCATCCTTAATACCTCTCAGGACTTAGAGATTCACTTTGATAAAGTAATTATTAAAGTGAATGTACTTTTGTAATTAATGTGAGTTTAATTTAATTAAATGCCTAAGTATTTGGCATCAATAAATTAAATTAAATCCTAGCCATTAGATCATAAAGTGAAGGTCAGATTTAGTCTCAACTTTTGATCGCTTTGGAGTGTAGAAATTTAATGACAAAATCAACAAGCTATTATTCTGTCATACACTTAGCAACCTAGAGATATCTGTCTTGCATGAACTCTCAAATGTCTAAAACCCACATTCAGAAATTACCATAAGTAAAAATACACATTGCTAAGTAATTATGCAGCGGAATAAACACAATGAACAATATTCATCCAACCATGAATAACTCAGAAATTTAGGCAATGCTAGGGAAAACCCCAATGTGGGGAAACCCAATGAGAGAGAGAGATTTTATTATTCACCTTCAGGAAAGTACATATCATCAACAATTACACAATTTCCAGTCAAGAGAAAAATACCCCACAGCACCAAAATTGTCCCAAAATCTACCTTGATTTTCGTGCCCAAAAAAACCGTATAGCTGTATGGATTTGCCATTTCCAGCACCTCGAAAACTGTGCCAAAATGTCTGCTGTACGGACAACAACATAACTGCCCTCTTCACCAACAGAAAACACTGAAATGGCTGCCTCAAAATCCATGCAGCAAGCTGCCTCGATTTGCATGCCCTCCTAGCCTATTGTACGGACTGTACAGATCTGTATAGTATGGCCTCTCTAACAGCGGAAAATTCCAGCACTCACAAAACATAAAACTCTCTTGGGAAATGTGCCCATCTCTCTTGGGAAATGTGCCCTCTTTGCTGCCGTCTTTCCTCTCTCAAGCTTACTCGGAAATTCTCTCTCAATCTCGTCCTCTTGTGTCTTGCACACTACCCAATGCAGTGTTTTATAAAATCTGAAGGTGACCTTTTACCTCCCAAGTGTCTTTTCACCTTCCCCCAACCCTAAATCCAAAGGCCAAGATCTAATCTTGCCTTTACAAGATCAAAGGCCTTGATTCATTCCCTCCAAAATAAATCACTTAAAATATTAAAGTACATTTCACTTTATTACATAATTGCACTTTATGAAATAACGTCACTTTAATATTAGAAGGTACACTTCTTTAATAGTCACTTTAATAAAAGAACCACTTTATCACAATTTTATAAAAACCGATTATAAAGTCAAGCGTCTAGTAGTGTAGGTACAAGGTAACTTCTGCATACAAGACACACATGCGGAGTACCTCTAGAGCTAAAAAAATAACACTCCCTCTTAACGAGGGATGTACTCACTGCCATCTCCATCATCTAGTCCCATCACACTATGCTCAGTAGGAGCTCCCTCTAAACCTGGAGCCATCCTCAACACCTGCACATAACTCGAACTAGAAGATCTCCTGGCAGCTACTTTGTACCTTGAGCTCCTAGGAGAATCCACTCCACCTTGAGCATCGGTTCGATCATACCAGCTGAGCCTCCTGCCGGTGCTCAGAAGAGACTCCCTCTCTTCTCTCAGAATGCAAGACTGAATCCTTGGTACCACCACAATCTCAGGAGCCTCCTCATGCTCCTCATCCAATGTTGAATCATACCCTGAAGGTTGTCCTCGCAACATATACAACTTGTCCACCCAATCACCGATCAACTGTAGTTTCACCGGGTCCACTCCCTCCCTGTAGATAAAGACATGTTCCCTCCTGAACAATGTACAATATCCTACATCCTCCAAGGTTGAGACTCAGAGCAAGTTAACCCTCAACCCTGGAACAAAGAAAACTCCATCAAGCTCCAGGAATCCTCCATACTCGAGCCAGAATCTAACCCTTCCAACTCCACGTACAACTCGCACCATACCACCTTCATTTATCACCTGTCGGTCAAGACCTGTCTTTGTGATAATTAGGAATACTCACCAGATTCCCGTCATGGGGCAAGAGGCTCCACTATCCACAATCCATCTGATATCACCCCCAAATCCTCCGCTACCGACACTGGAAACCAAAGTAACCAAGGAAAATTCCTTGTCATACTTGGAAGCAAAGGCCTCCATGGCTGTTGTAGCAGTTGTCTCAGGCCCCTCCGATTCCTTCTTCTTCTTCTTCCTCTCAAGACAATGAGAAGCAAGGTACCCCATCTGGTTACAATAGTAACATCTGACTTTACTCAAGTCCCTCCCGAAAATTCCTTTCTTCTTGCTCTTTGCAGCAAGAGCAACATTCTCATCAACTCCATCTGTCTTCTGTCCACTGCTTTGAGATCCTTCCCGGATCTCCTCCCGAGTGAAATTGTCCCACAGTCTGCTCCAATCTGGAATATGCTCATGACCCACCACACACTTCACGAAGACTTCCCATTCCTTGGTGAAGCCTTTTAGGGCTATCCTCACCAACTTTGAATCTAATATGACCTTTCCAACTGTAGCCAACTCATCTTTCACTTGAGCTACCTGGGGAAGATAAGAAGAAACACTCTCCTCCTTACCCATTTTGGTATCATGCAACTTAGCCTTCAAGGCCATCTTCCGGTTTTCATTCTTCGCCTCAAATAAGTTCTTAAGTGCATCCCACATCTCTTTGGTTGTCTTCTTCTCAGCCAAGTGTGGGATAAGGTGATCCTTCACCCCATCCAGAATAATCCTTTGAGCTTTGGCCTCCTTGACCTCATGCAAATCCAAAGCAATAGGATCTGTTGTAGGAGCCACAACAACAGAACTAACATAGTTCCAAATCTTGTTCTCCTTGAGAACAACTGACATTCAGACCTTCCACTGCAAATAGTTGGAAATGCCATCCAACCGATCCTCAAATCTAATACATGCAGCCATATTCCCTGTCACAGCTCAAGGAAAACAATCACAAATTTTCCCCCTTCAACCCCTGCCCAAAAATCTCACTGTTCATTGTCACTCAGAGCCAAAGCTCTGATACCATGTAGAAATTTAATGACAAAATCAACAAGCTATTATTCTGTCATACACTTACCAACCTAGAGATAACTGTCTTGCACGAACTCTGAAATGTCTAAAACCCACATTCATAAATTACCATAAGCAGAAATGCACATTGCTAAGTAATTATGCAGCGAAATAAACACAATGAACAACATTCATCCAACCATGAATAACTCAGAAATTTAGGCAATGCCAGGGAAAACCCCAATGTGGGGAAACCCAATAAGAGAGAGAGAGATCTGATTATTCAGCTTCAGGAAAGTACATATCAGCAGAAATTACACAATTTTCAGCAAGAGAAAAATACCTCACAGCACCAAAACTGTCCCAAAATCTGCCTTGATTTTCGTGCCCAAAAAATCCATACATCTGTATGGGTTTGCCCTTTCTAGCACCTTGAAATCTGTGCCAAAATATCTGTTGTACGGACAACAACAAAATTGCCCTCTTCACCAACAGAAAACATTGAAATGGTTGCCTCGAAATCCATGCAGCAAGCTGCCTTGATTTGCGTGCCCTCCCAGCCTGTTGTACGGACTGTACGGATCCGTACAGTACGGCCTCTCTAACAACAAAAAATTCCAGCACTCATAAAACATAAAACTCTCTTGGGAAATGTGCCCTCTTTGCTGCCCTCCTCTTTCAAGCTTACTCATAAATTCTCTCTCAATCTCCTCCTTTTGTGTCTTGCACACTACCCAATGCATTCTTTTATAAAATCTGAAGATGACCTTTTACCTCCCAAGTGTCTTTTCACCTTCCCCCAATCCTAAATCCAAAGGCCAAGATCTAATCTTGCCTTTACAAGATCAAGGGCCATGATTCATTCCCTCCAAAATAAATCACTTAAAATATTAAAGTACATTTCACTTTATCACATAAGTGCACTTTATGAAATAAAGTCACTTTAATATTAGAAGGTACACTTAATTAAAAAGTCGCTTTAATAAAAGAACCACTTTATCACAACTTTATAAAAACCCATTATAAAGTCAAGTGTATAGTAGTGTAGGTACAAGGTAACTTCCGCATACAAGATACACATGCAGAGTAGCTCCCGAGCTAAAAAGTTAACATGGAGATCTAGGGTTTTCGATTTAGTGTAAACTCAAGATTATAAAAGGCAACCTAAGTGAGAGGAGTAGACACACATAGAGTGAGAGAATGAGATCTCATTGATTGAGTGAAGAAGGAATTTCACCCAAGTGTGCAGGGTAGGGTTTGAGGAAAGGAGAAAAGGGGTAGCAAGGGAGATAGCAACCAACCAATAGTATTGACGGGAGCCCAGATTAATAATAATAAACATCTCATAATACTGGTTTTCCCTTTGGGGTTTTTCCAGGGGTTTCTACCTAGAATTTTTCATGTGCAATGTGTTTGGTTTCCATTTTTTTCTTCTGTTGTAATGTTTCGTTAATAACTCAACTGTGCATTTATTCAATAGAAGTAATCTGTTTGGAATTAATTGTTGGGTGTTGGGTTAAGGAGAAATTTAACACACACTAGCACACAAACACCATAAAATGTAGTGGAAGTTACCAAAGAAAATGCAAATAGATATAGTCAAAGTTGTAATTGAAAGGATTACCTCCTAGTGGGGTTTCATGACCACAACTAAGGAAGTGAACGACGAATGTAAGGAACTTATGGGGGGCAATCCAAATAATGTTAGATAGTCGCAAAACTGAGAAGCTGAGGAAAGGACAGACACTGTTAAAGAACTTCCTAGTGAATCCATGGTTCAACCAAGAGTGCAAAGTGACAAGGACAAAATATAGGGGAAATAAGGGCAAAGAAAACCTCATTCTATACAAGCAGATTGTGAAGAAACAAAAAGAAAATTTGTGAGTGTTTATTGCCTGAAAATGCAAGACTCATTTTTGCATTTTCAAGGCATTCTTTTCAGTTGTATTATGATGAGGATGTGAGCTTTGGTAGCTTTGTATGAGTCCTGAATGCTAACATAGTCTTGTTCATCAAGCTCGAGGGAAAGGGAGATCTATTTGTTTGCCTTTTTCTTTCACATGTTATAGTGCTCATGTCTTTTGAGACATATTTCAGTGTTGAGTTCACATATTTGAAGGTAGGTTTGCCCATGTGGCTAAGATTCACCTTTTGGAGCCTTTATCTACATATTTTCATGCCTATTTACTCATTGAGGATGCGTCTCATGTAGCCCAAGGCAAAACTACATATTTGGAGGCATTTCTCACTACCCAAGGTCATCTCACATTACATGAGGCACTTCTACATATGTTGAGGCATGACTCATCATTTATTTGGGGCATCGATTACAAGAGATAAGTTTATCATGAATGCCCTTCACGAGTCAGAGTCAAGTGCCATTCAAATGCTCTCTCACATGGTTAAGGACTCATCATGGAAGGAATGCCCCTCATCTTAAGGGATTGTTTGGAGGATATCATGTCATATTCAAGGAACACATGCACAAATGAAGAGGAACGCTCCACCTAGTGGAGTTTCCAAGGCTCATTTCAAGTCAAAGCTCCATCCTTGCACATTTTCTAGGGGTTTCACATGGTTAAAGGAGGAGTGCTTTGCATAGAAGCATGTAGAAGTCCTATATTATGAGTTTATTCAAGCATTAATCTAGCATACGATGGATTGTTCTAGTAGGAAACATCTACAACATTATATTATGAGGAGTGCCTTGTATTGAAGCCTCTAGAAGATTCTTGAAGGTGATCACATGTAAAGGGTAAAGTAAGGTTTAGAGGAGTGCTCCACTTAGAAGGGTCTAGAAGCATCTATACATCACTCTTGGAGGTGTGCCCAATGTTATCGCACAAACCCTTGCTTCTTGAGATAAAGTCCAAAAGTTCAAGTGAGGCTTTGGTGTAACTAAGAGGGGGCCACTATCACCTCACCAACCCTCTTCTACACTTTGGGCCGACTTTCCTTTGGCTCAAGGGGCCTTCCCTTGGGTAGGATTATTGGGATTTTAGGGCAAAGGTGATATGAAGAGTAAATCCTACAAAATGGTTTTGAGTTTGATTCATAAGATAAGAGTGATTGAAGGTTCAAAAACTAGTGCCTTTTCATTGGGAATATGGGGTCAACTAAGGCTCCTCATTTAGAAATCACAAGTGAAACCAAAATGACAAGTAGGGTAGTCCACTACAAACCCTAGTTAGTCACTCTAGTTGCTCAACAAGTTTCAAGAAAATAAGGGGAATATTTCTCCACATGACCAGACCAGATCCCTTCCCAGGAGACGGAGGAGATCTCTTAGACCTCGTCGGTGCACTACCTCTACTAGTCAAAGCACAGTGGACGATCTAGGCAACCTACTAGCTCCCCCTTAGGACACCCTACTATACTCAACTTCCTTCATTCAGCCTTGGATGGTAGGAGAGATGGGTCCACTCCAGGACATATCCATTTCCTTTCTTCTTCTTCTTCTTCTGGCTCCTCTTGTCCTTAGATATTCCCCTAGGATGCATTTCATCGTCATAGTAGGCCTCTGAGCTCGGGGTCGAGGGTTCTTCATGCCTCAAAGCTGATCTCACTCTCTACTACTCTACCTTATTGCACTTTACTTTATGTATTTTTCCTTTTATAGGAGACCTTTTGGTACTCCCACATTTTATTGACATCATTGTACTTAGTAGTCCCTTTGACCTACTTTTGTGGTCATTAGTTTGACATTAATAAAATTATCTTATCTTATCTGATCCAATGTCTTTGAGAAGGGATTTATCCAAGGTAGAAGAGGGTGCACCACCACCACCACTAGAGAAGAACATCACATTTGCAACCATTTAAGATAAATTACCATAAGGAAATGAAGAGACTACTTGCTCATCAATCCACACACAAAGCCATTCATCCACTAAAAATCTATTCATTGAGAAGAATCCACAAGATAACATTTTCATGAGAGCGCTCTAGCTAGCCATCCATAGTGTTGTCGCCCTAATGCACACTTGCAAACGTGAGCTAAGTCCGGCTCACTTAGTGTGCCCTCGGAGACACAATGTCTAAGTTCTTGCCCACACTGTCACCTTGACAAGAACTTCTTCCGTCTAGGCTTACTCCTAGGG
>ML797570.1:6081-17763 GCA_009831015.1 Picea engelmannii
GCACTTGTGCTTATGCAAGATGGAAAGCTAGCACGCGCTAGCTTTCCCCATGTTGGAATGATGTTATTCGAGATGTGATTGTGCTGGGGGAAAGCTAGCACATGCTAGCTTTCCCCCACATTGAATGATGTTGTTTGAGATGATCTTGTGCTTGTTGAAGAGGGAAAAATAGCACACGCTAGCTTACGCCCATGGTGGGATGATTTGTGAGATGCGCTAGTGCTTGTGCAAGAGGGAAAGCCAGCCTGCACTAGCTTTCCCCCACGGTGGAATCATGTTGTTCGAGATGTGCTTGTGCTTATGCAAGAGAGAAATCCAACATAAACTAGCTTTCTCCCACGGTGGAATGATGTTGTTTCAAGATGCACTTGTGCTTGTTCAAGAGGGAAAGCTAGCACACGCTAGATTTCCTTGATGGTGGAATGATGTTGTTCAAGATGAGCTTATGCTTGTGCAAGAGGGAAGACTAGCATGTGCAAGATTTCCTCCATGATAAACTGATGTTGTTCAAGATGCACTTGCACTTGTGCAAGAGGAAAAGCTATCACGCGCTAGCTTTCCCCCATGGTGGAATGATGTTGTTTGATATGCACTTGTACTTATGTAATATTGAAAGCTAGCACGCGCTAGCTTTCCCCCATGTTGGAATGATGTTATTTGAGATGTGATTGTGCTAGGGGGAAAGCTAGCACATGCTAGATTTCCTTCACATTGAATGATGTTGTTTGAGATTAGCTTGTGCTTGTGCAAGAGTGAAAACTAGCATGCGCTAGCTTACCTTCATGGTCAGATGATTTTCGAGATCCTTTAGTTCTTGTGCAAGAGGGAAAGCTAGCATGCTTTCCCCCACGGTGGAATGATGTTGTTCGAGATGTGCTTGTGCTTTTGCAAGAGGGAAGTCCAAAGCTAAACTAGTTTTCCCCCACAGTGGAATGATGTTGTTTCAAGGTGCACTTGTGCTTGTTCAAGAGGGAAAGCTAGCACATGCTAGATTTTCTTGACGAAGGAATGATGTTGTTCAAGATGAGCTTATGCTTGTGCAAGAAGGAAGACTAACATGTGCAAGCTTTCCTCCATGCTAAAATGATGTTGTTCAAGATGCGCTTTTGCTTGTGTAAGAGGGAAAGCTAGCACGCGCTAGCTTTCCCCCATGTTGGAATGATGTTGTTCAAGATGCGCTTCTGCTTGTGCAAGATGGAAAGCTAGCATGCGCTAGCTTTCCCCCATGGTGGAATGTTATTATTCGAGATGTGATTGCGCTAGGGGGAAAGCTAGCACTAGCTTTCCCCCACATTGAATGATGTTGTTTGAGATGAGCTTGTTCTTGTGCAAGAGAGAAAACTAGCACGTGCAAGCTTACCTCCATGGTGGGATGATTTTTGAGATGCACTAGTGCTTGTGCAAGAGGGAAACCTAGCACGCACTACCTTTCCCCCACAGTGGAATCATGTTGTTTGAGATGTGCTTGTGCTTCTGCAAGAGGGAAATGCAACATAAACTAGTTTTCTCCCACGGTGGAATGATGTTGTTTCAAGATGCACTTGTGCTTGTTGAAGAGGGAAAGCTAGCACACACTATATTTCCTTGACAGTGGAATGATGTTGTTCAAGATGAGCTTATGCTTGTGCAAGAGGAAAAACTAGCATGTGCAAGCTTTCCTCCATGCCAAATTGATGTTGTTCGAGATGCGCTTGTGCTTGTGCAAGAGGGAAAGCTAGCACGCACTAGCTTTCCCCCATGGTAGAATGATGTTGTTCGAGATGCACTTGTGCTTCTGCAATATGGAAAGCTAGCACGCGCTAGCTTTCCCCCATGTTGGAATGATGTTATTTGAGATGTGATTACGCTAGGGGGAAATCTAGCACATGCTAGCTTTCCCCCACATTGAATGATGTTGTTTGAGATGAGCTTGTGCTTGTGCAAGAGGGAAAACTAGCACGTGCTAGTTTTCCCCCATGGTGGGATGATTTTCGAGATGCGCTAGTGCTTGTGCAAGAGGAAAAGCTAGCATTTTTGAGATGCACTTGTGCTTTTGCAAGATTGAAAACTAGCATGCGCTAGGTTTCCCCCATGTTGGAATGATGTTATTTGAGATGTGATTCTGCTAGGGGGGAAGCTAGCACATGCTAGCTTTCCCGCACATTGAATGATGTTGTTTGAGATGAGTTTGTGCTTGTGCAAGAGGGAAAACTAGCACGCGCTAGCTTACCCACATGGTCGGACGATTTTCGAGATGCGGTAGTGCTTGTGCAAGAGAGAAAGCTAGCTTCCGCTAGCTTTCCCCCACAGTGGAATGATGTTGTCCGAGATGTGTTTCTTCTTTTGCAAGAGGGAAATCCAACATAAACTAGCTTTCCCCCACGGTAGAATGATGTTGTTTCAAGATGCACTTGTGCCTGTCCAATAGGGAAAGCTAGCACACGCTAGATTTCCTTGACGGTGGAATGATGTTGTTCAACATGAGCTTATGCTTGTGCAAGAGGGAAGACTAGCATGTGCAAACTTTCCTCCATGCTAAAATGGTGTTGTTCGAGATGTGCTTGTGCTTGTGCAAGAGGGAAAGATAGCACGTGCTAGCTTATCCCTATGGTGGAATGATGTTGTTTGAGATGCACTTGTGCTTGTGCAAGATGGAAAGATAGCACGTGCTAGCTTTCCCCATGTTGGAGTGATGTTATTCAATATGTGATTGTGCTAGGGGAAAGCTAGAACACACTAGATTTCCTTGATGAATGAATGATGTTGTTCAAGATGAGCTTATGCTTGTGCAAGAGGGAAGACTAACATGTGCAAGCTCTCCTCCATGCTAAAATGATGTTGTTCGAAATGTGCTTCTGCTTGTGCAAGAGGGAAATCAAGCACACGCTAGCTTTCCCCCATGGTGGAATCTTGTTATTCAAGATGTGATTGTGCTAGGGGGAAAGCTAGCATATGCTAGCTTTCCCCCACATTGAATGATGTTCTTTGAGATGAGCTTGTTCTTGTGCAAGAGGGAAAACTAGCATGTGCAAGCTTTCCTCCATGCTAAATTGATGTTGTTCGAGATGCACTTGTGCTTGTGCAAGAGAGAAAGCTAGCACGCGCTAGCTTTCCCCCATGGTGGAATGATGTTGTTCAAGATGCACTTGTGCTTCTGCAAGATTGATAGCTAGCACATGCTAGCTTTCCCCCATGTTGGAATGATGTTATTCGAGATGTGATTGCACTAGGGGGAAATCTAGCACATGCTAGCTTTCCCCCACATTGAATGATGTTGTTTGAGATGAGCTTGTGCTTCTGCAAAAGAGAAAACTAGCACGCGCTAGCTTATCCCCATGGTGGGATGATTCTCGAGATGCGCTAGTGCTTGTGCAAGAGGAAAAGCTAGCATTTTCGAGATGCACTTGTGCTTCTGCAAGATTGAAAGCAAGCACGCGCTAGCTTTCCCCCATGTTGGAATGATGTTATTCGAGATGTGATTGTGCTATGGGGAAAGCTAGCACATCCTAGCTTTCCCGCAGATTGAATGATGTTGTTTGAGATGTGCTTGTGCTTCTGCAAGAGGGAAATTCAACATAAACTATCTTTCTCCCACGGTGGAATTATGTTGTTTCAAGATGCACTTTTGCTTGTTCAAGAGGGAAAGCTAGCACACGCTAGATTTCCTTGATGGTGGAATGATGTTGTTCAAGATGAGCTTATGCTTGTGCAAGAGGGAAAACTAGCATGTGCAAGCTTTCCTCCATGATAAAATGATGTTGCTCGAGATGTGTTTGCGCTTGTGCAAGAGGAAAAGCTATCACGTGCAAACTTTCCCCTATGGTGGAATGATGTTGTTCGAGATGCACTTGTGCTTCTGTAATATTGAAATCTAGCACACACTAGATTTCCCCGATGTTGGAATGATGTTATTCGAGATGTGATCGTGCTAGGGGGAAATCTAGCACATGCTAGATTTCCCCCACATTGAATGATGTTGTTTTAGATGAGCTTGTGCTTGTACAAGAGTGAAAACTAGCATGTGCTAGCTTACCCTCATGGTCGGATGATTTTTGAGATATGCTAGTGCTTGTGCAAGAGGGAAAGCTAGCATGCGCTAGCTTTCCCCCATGGTGGAATGATGTTGTTCGAGATGTGCTTGTGCTTTTTCAAGAGGGAAATCCAAAGCTAAACTAGCTTTCCCCCATGGTGGAATGATGTTGTTTCAAGATGCACTTGTGTTTGTTCAAGAGGAAAGCTAGCACACGCTAGATTTCCTTGACAGTGGAATGATGTTGTTCAAGATGAGCTTATGCTTGTGCAAGAGGGAAGACTAGCATGTGCAAGTTTTCCTCCATGCTAAAAGAATTGTTTGACATGCACTTGTGCTTGTGAAAGAGAGAAAGCTAGCACGCGCTAGCTTTCCCCCATGGTGGAATGATGTTGTTCGAGATGCACTTGTGCTTCTGCAAGATGGAAAGCTATCACGTGCTGGTTGTCCCCCATGTTGGAATGATGTTATTCGAGATGTAATTGTGATAGGGGGAAAGCTAGCGCATTGAATGATAATGTTTGAGATGATCTTGTGCTTGTGCTAGGGGGAAAGTTAGCCCATGCTAGATTTCCCCCACATTGAATGATGTTATTTGAGATGAGCTTGTGCTTGTGCAAGAGTGAAAACTAGCATGCGCTATCTTACCCTCATGGTCGGATGATTTTTGAGATACGCTAGTGCTTGTGCAAGAGGGAAAGTGGAATGATGATGTTTTAGATGTGCTTGTGCTTTTGCAAGAGGGAAATCCAAAGCTAAACTAGCTTTCCCCCATCGTGGAATGATGTTGTTTCAAGATGCACTTGTGCTTGTTCAAGAGGAAAGCTAGCACATGCTAGATTTCCTTGACGGTGGAATGATGTTGTTCAAGATGAGCTTATGCTTGTGCAAGAGGGAAGACTAGCATGTGCAAGCTTTCCTCCATGCTAAAAGAATTGCTTGACATGCGCTTGTGCTTGTGCAAGAGAGAAAGCTAGCATGCGCTAGCTTTCCCCCATGGTGGAATGATGTTGTTCGAGATGCACTTGTGCTTTTGCAAGATGAAAAGCTAGCACACGCTAGCTGTCCCCCATGTTGGAATGATGTTATTTGAGATGTAATTGTGCTAGGGGGAAAGCTAGCACATTGAATGATGTTGTTTGAGATGAGTTTGTGCTTATGCAAGAGGGACAACTAGCACGCACTAGCTTACCCACATGGTCGGATGATTTTCGAGATGCACTAGTGTGTGTGCAAGAGGGTAAGCTAACACCTGCTAGCTTTCCCCCACAGTGGAATGATGATGTCTGAGATGTGTTTCTGCTTTTGCAAGAGGGAAATCCAACATAAACTAGATTTCCCCCACGGTGGAATGATGTTGTTTCAAGATGCACGTGTGCCTGTTCAAGAGGGAAAGCTAGCACATGCTAGATTTCCTTGACGATGAAATGATGTTGTTCAACATGAGCTTATACTTGTGCAAGAGGGAAGACTAGCATGTGCAAGCTTTCCTCCATGCTAAAATGATGTTGTTTGAGATGCGCTTCTGCTTGTGCAAGAGGGAAAGATAGCACGCGCTAGCTTATCCCAATGGTGGAATGATGTTGTTCAAGATGCACTTGTGCTTATGCAAGATGGACAGATAGCACGCGCTAGCTTTCCCCATGTTGGAATGATGTTATTCGAGATGTGATTGTGCTGGGGAAAGCTAGCACATGCTAGCTTTCTAGCTTTCCCCCACATTGAATGATGTTGTTTGAGATGAGCTTGTGCTTGTTGAAGAGGGAAAACTATTACGCGCTAGCTTACCCCCATAGTGGGATGATTTTTGAGATGCGCTAGTGCTTGTGCAAGAGAGAAAGCCAGCATGCACTAGCTTTCCCTCACGGTGGAATCATGTTGTTCGAGATGTGTTTGTGCTTATGCAAAAGGGAAATCCAACATAAACTAGCTTTCTCCCATGGTGGAATGATGTTGTTTCAAGATGCACTTGTGCTTGTTCATGAGGGAAATCTAGCACATGCTAGATTTCCTTGACGGTGGAATGATGTTCTTCAAGATGAGCTTATGCTTGTGCAAGAGGCAAGACTAGCATGTGCAAGATTTCCTCCATGCTAAATTGATGTTGTTCGAGATGCGCTTGTGCTTATGCAATAGGGAAAGGTATCACGCGCTAGCTTTCCCCCATGGTGGAATGATGTTGTTCGAGATGCACTTGTGCTTCTACAAGATGAAAAGATAGCACGCACTAGCTTTCCCCCATGTTGGAATGATGTTATTTGAGATTTGATTGCGCTAGGGGGGAATCTAACACATGCTAGCTTTCCCCCACATTGAATGACATTGTTTGAGATGAGCTTGTGCTTCTGCAAAAGGGAAAACTAGCACATGCTAGCTTACCCCCATGGTGGGATGATTTTCGAGATGCGCTCGTGCTTGTGCAAGAGGAAAAGCTAACATTTTCGAGATGCACTTGTGCTTCTGCAAGATTGAAAGCTATCACGCGGTAGCTTTCCCCCATGTTGGAATGATGTTATTTGAGATGTGATTGTGCTAAGGGGAAAGCTAGCATGCTAGCTTTCCCGCACATTGAATGATGTTATTCAAGATGAGCTTATGCTTGTGCAAGAGGGAAGACTATCATGTGCAAGCTTTCCTTCATTCTAAAATGATGTTGTTTGAGATGAGCTTGTGCTTGTGCAAGAAGGAAATATAGCACACGCTAGCTTATCCCCATGGTGGAATGATGTTGTTCGAGATGCACTTGTGCTTATGCAAGATGGAAAGCTAGCACGTGCTAGCTTTCCCCTAGCTTTCCCCATGTTGGAATGATGTTATTCAAGATGTGATTGTGCTGGGGGAAAGCTAGCACATGCTAGCTTTCACTCACATTGAATGGTGTTGTTTGAGATGATCTTGTGCTTGTTGTAGAGGGAAAACTAGCACGCGCTAGCTTACCCCCATGGTGGGATGATTTTCGAGATGCGCTAGTGCTTGTGCAAGAGGGAAAGCCAGCATGCGCTAGCTTTCCCCCATGGTGGAATCATGTTGTTTGAGATATGCTTGTGCTTTTGCAAGAGGGAAATCCAACATAAACTAGCTTTCTCCCACGATGGAGTGATGTTGTTCAAGATGCGCTTGTGCTTGTTCATGAGGGAAAGCTAGCACACATTAGATTTCCTTGATGGTGGAATGATGTTGTTCAGAATGAGCTTATGCTTGTGCAAGAGGGAAGACTAGCATGTGCAAGCTTTCCTTCATGATAAAATGATGTTGTTCGAGATGCGCTTGTGCAAGAGGCAAAGCTATCATGCGCTAGCTTTCCCCCATGGTGGAATGATGTTGTTCGAGATGCACTTGTGCTTCTGTAAGATTGAAAGCTAGCACATGCTAGCTTTCCCCCATGTTGGAATGATGTTATTCGAAATGTGATTTTGCTAGGGGGAAAGCTAGCACATGCTAGATTTCCCCCACATTGAATGATGTTGTTTGATATGAGCTTGTGCTTGTGCAAGAGTGAAAACTAGCATGCGCTAGCTTATCCTCATGGTCGGATGATTTTTGAGATACGCTAGTGCTTGTGCAAGAGGGAAAGATAGCATGTGCTAGCTTTCCCCCACGGTGGAATCATGTTGTTCGAGATGTGCTTATGCTTCTGAAAGAGGGAAATCCAACATAAACTAGCTTTCTCCCATGGTGGAATGATGTTGTTTCAAGATGCACTTGTGCTTGTTCATGAGGGAAAGCTAGCACATGCTAGATTTTCTTGATGGTGGAATGATGTTGTTCAAGATGAGCTTATGCTTGTGCAAGAGGGAAGACTAGCATGTGCAAGATTTCCTCCATGATAAAATGATGTTGTTCGAGATGCGCTTGTGCTTGTGCAAGAGGGAAAGCTATCACGCGCTAGCTTTCCCCCATGCTGGAATGATGTTGTTCGAGATGCACTTGTGCTTCTGTAAGATTGAAAGCTAGCACGTGCTAGCTTTCCCCCATTTTGGATTGATGTTATTTGAGATGTGATTGTGC
Organism: Picea engelmannii; assembly: GCA_009831015.1. Lineage (NCBI taxonomy): Eukaryota > Viridiplantae > Streptophyta > Pinopsida > Pinales > Pinaceae > Picea > Picea engelmannii. Next base: position 14,099 of record ML797570.1, read on the forward strand.
TAGGGGGAAAGCTAGCACATGCTAGATTTCCCCCACATTGAATGATGTTGTTTGAGATGAGCTTGTATGCAAGAGGGAAAATTAGCATGCGCTAGCTTACCCCCATGGTGGGATGATTTTCGAGATGCGCTAGTGCCTGTGCAAGAGGGAAAGATAGCATGCACTAGCTTTCCCCCATGGTGGAATGATGTTGTTAGAGATGTGCTTGTGCTTTAGCAAGAGGAAAATCCAACATAATCTAGCTTTCCCCCACGGTGAAATGATGTTGTTTCAATATGCACTTGTGCTTGTTCAAAGAGGGAAAGCTACCACACGCTAGATTTCCTTCACGGTGGAATGATGTTCAATATGAGCTTATGCTTGTGCAAGAGGGAAGACTAGCATGTGTAAGCTTTCCTCCATACTAAAATGATGTTGTTCGAGATGCGCTTGTGCTTGTGCAAGAGGGAAAACTAGGACGCGCTAGCTTTCCCCCATCGTGGAATGATGTTTTCTGAGATGCACTTGTGATTGCGCAATAGGAAAAGCTAGCAAACAATAGCTGCACCCCATGGTTGAATGATTGTAGCTTTACTCTATGGTGGAATGATGTTGTTGGAGATGCATGTGTTCTTATGCAAGAGGGAAAGCTAACACACGCTAGCTTTCCCTCATGGTGGAATAATGTTGTTCGAGATGCACCTGTGTTTGTGCAAGAGGGAAAGCTAGCACGTGCTACCTTTCCCCGACGGTGGAATGTTGTTTGATATGCATCGTTGCTTGTGCAAGAGGGAAAGCTAGCTTTCCCCTATAGTCGAATGATGTTATCCGATATGTGTTTGTACTTGTGTAAGACAAAAAGTTAACATGTGTTAGCTTTCCCCCTCAGTGGAATGAGGTTGTTCTAGATGCGCTTGTGGTTGTGAAAGAGGGAAAGCTAGCACATCTACCACGGTGGAATGATGTTCAAGGTGATTTTGTTCTTGTGCAAGATGAAAAGTTAGCACACGCTAGCTTTTCTTTATGGTAGAATGATTTTGTTCAAGATACACTTGTACTTCTGCGAGAGGGAAAGCTAGCATGTGCTAGCTTTCCCTTAGGGTTGAATGATGTTTTTTGAGATTCATTTATGCTTGTGCAATAGGGAAGGCTAACATGCACGGACTTTCCTCCATGTTGGAATGATGTTGTTTGAGATGCATTTGTGCTTGTGCAAGAGGGAAAGTTAGCACACACTAACGTTTTCCTATGCTAGAATGATGTTCGAGATGCAATTGTGCTTGTGCAATATGGAAAGATAGCATGTGCTATCTTTTCCCTACACGGTAGCTTTCCCCCATGGTGGAATGATGTTGTTTGAGATGCATTTGTGCTTGTGCAAGAGGGAACGCTAGCACGTGCTAGCTTTCCCCCACGGTGGAATGATATTGTTTGATATGCACCTGTGCTTGTGCACAAAGGAAAGCTAGTATGTGTTAGTTTTCCCCCATGGTGCAATGATGTTGTCCAAGATGTGTTTGTGCAAGATGGAAAGCTAGCACGCGTTAGCTTTCCCCCACACTGAAATAGCGTTGTTTTAGATGTGCTAGTTGATGTGAAAAACATAAAGTTAGCACGTGCTAGCTTTCCCCCATGATGGAATGATGTTCGAGATGTGTTTGTGCTTGTTCATGAGGAAAATTTAGCACATGCTAGTTTTTACTTACGATGGAATGTTGTTGTTTGAGATGCACTTGTGCTTGTGTAATAGGGAAGCTAGCACACACTAGCTTTCCTCGAAGGTGGAATGATGTTCTTTGATATGTGCTTGTGCCAGAGGGAATACTAGCATGCACTAGATTTACTCCAAGGTGGAATGATGTTGTTTGATATACACTTGTTCTTATGCAAGAGGGAAATCTAGCACGCACTAGATTTCCCCCACGGTAGAATGATGTTGTCCGAGATGTGCTTGCACAAGAGAGGAAGCTAGCACGCATTAGCTTTCTTCCATTATGGAATGATGTTGTTCTAGATGCTCTTATGGTTGTGCACAAGGGAAAACTAGCACGTGCTAGCTTTCCCCCATGGTGAAATGATGTTTGAAATGCATATGTATTTGTCCAAGAGGGAAAGTTAGCACACACTAGCTTTTTTTTACAGTGGAATTATGTTGTTTGAGATGTGTTTGTACTTGTACGAGAGGAAAAGTTAGCACGCGTTAACTTTCCCCTATGCTAGAATGATGTTTGAGATGAAATTGTGCTTGTGCAAGAGGGAAATATAGAATGTGCTAGATTTTCCCTACATGTTAGCTTTTCCCCATGATGGAATGATGTTGTTTGAGATGCACTTGTGCGTGTGTAAGAGGGAAAGCTAGCATGTGCTAGCTTTCCACCCCGGTGGAATGATATTGTTTGATATGCACTTGTGCTTATGCAAAAGGGAAAGTTATTACGTGCTATTTTCCCCCCATGATGGAATGATGTTATTCGAGATGTGCTTGTGCAAGATGAAAAAGATAGCATGCGTTAGCTTTCCCCCGCACTGAAATAATGTTGTTTTAGATACGCTTGTGGTTGTGCAAAACAAAAATTTGGCATGTGCTAGCTTTCCCCCTCGATGGAAAGATGTTCGAGATGTGTTTATGCTTGTCCATGAGGGAAAGTTAGCACATACTAGTTTTTACATACGATGGAATGATGTTGTTCGAGATGCACTTGTGCTTGTGTAATAGGGAAACTAGCACACACTAGCTTTCCCCGAAGGTGGAATGATGTTCTTTGATATGTGCTTGTGCTAGAGGGAAAACTAGCATGCACTAGCTTTACTCCAAGGTGGAATGATGTTGTTTGATATGCACTTGTTCTTGTGCAAGAGGGAAAGCTAGCACTTGTTCTTGTTATTCCATGGTGGGATGATGTTGTTTTATATGCTCTTGTGGTTGTGCATAAGGGAAAACCAGCACGTGCTAGCTTTCGAAACCCCATGGTGAAATGATGTTCGAGATGCATCTGTGCTTGTCCAAGAGGGAAAGTTAGCAGACACTAGCTTTTCCTTACAGTGCAATTATGTTCTTTGAGATGTGTTTGTACTTGTGTGAGGGGGAAAGTTAGCACGTGTTAACTTTACCCTAGGCTAGAATGATGTTTGAGATGCGTTTGTGCTTGTGCAAGAGGGAAATATAGCACGTGCTAGCTTTCCCCTACATGTGCACTTTTCCCCATGGTGGAATGATGTTGTTTGAGATGCACTTGTGTTTGTGCAAGAGGGAAATCTAGCATGTGCTAGCTTTCAACCTAGATGGAATGATATTGTTTGATATGCACTTGTGCTTGTGCAAAAGGGAAAGCTAGTACGCTCTAGCTTTGCACTAGTGGAATGATGTTGTTCAAAATGTGCTTGTGCTTGTGCAAAAGTGAAAGTTAGCACGTGCTACCTTTTCACCACCGTGGAATGGTGTTGTTTGAGACGTCATTTTATCTAGAGAGAGCGAAGAAGATCTATGACTATGAAAGAATAATTGTATTTAAATATGACATTGTCATAAGATTTACACTCGTCCCTTCCTTAGATGGAAATTGAGCAGTAGTTAGTTTTCTTTCACTATATAATGTTGTTGTTGGCAATGCATTTCTGCTAGAAGGAAAGCTAGTGGGTGCTAGTTTTCCTCAATGGAACAATCAAAATGATGCAATTTATGTTCT
>ML797570.1:32748-53734 GCA_009831015.1 Picea engelmannii
GGTCCACTATGGTAGTTAGATATAATAAATGGGTAATTAGATATAATAAATGTAAGAGGACTTCTTAGAAGGTTCTACTTCTAGAAGATTCCTCCTCTAGAATGTTCTTAGATGATGGTAGCACTATATAAAGGAGTTCAAGCGATGTAATGAGACATGAAGAGAAATATTGTATTTGGAGCGGTAGCTCAATAAGAGGATGCCCCTTCGAAGAGGCAAGTGAACAGGAGAGGATCCCTTCCATAATATGATCCATTGTATGGTGTTGCTCTACCTCAAGGGTTTGATATAATAAAGTGGTGTTTTTTTTATATTGTTCTTCTATATCTATTGTGGTGATTTTGTATTCAGTATTGGGTTCTTAACAGAAAGATAAGGAATTTGTTCATCATCTTTTTGTGACGTGTAACTTTACAAAAGTTATTTGGACTACAATTCTAAGAGATTTAAAACTAAAGAGTCTCTAGGAGGGAGGACAGTTAGTAGATTGTCTAAAAAAATGGATCATAAAGGAAGTCAATTGGAAAGAAATTCCATGTTACATTTGTTGGGAGTTCTGGAAACATAGAAACTTGGTGATTTTTAAAGATCATCCTCCAAATCTGGTCAAAGTTTGCAGTGGGATTTTTCAGGCCTTAGGTGATATAAAAAGCACAACAGTTCTAAGAGATGTAGGATTGTTAGACCCCCTTTATTTGACTTTTCTTTAGCGGTTTTTTTTTTTATGGGGCTTCACTAGATAGGGGGTCTAAGTGTGGTGCAGGTGTTGTTTTGAAGTGCCCAACAATGGGTATTTTTAGAATTAAAATGAACTGTGGAATAGGGACAAACACTAAGGGGGAACTCCTAGCATTATGGTGCATTTTATTTTTTGCTTTCTATAAAAAAGTACAAAGACTACAACTGGTAGGTGACTCAAAAGCATGCAACTGTACATTATGATCATAGTATAAAATGATTGTATCTACCCATTTGTGCATCACTACTTAACTCACAGTAACACTATAATTTCATCTACCCATTTGTGCATCAGTACTTAACTCTATAATAAACAAGGAAACCATGTGGAAAAAATTCCATTTTGTCAAAGATGAGCAGGATGATATATGTGGATGTAATTGGCCTACATATCTTTCAAGTTGCTATGGTCAGTTCCTCTACTTGCATGTTTGTACCCATGGTTTGACTTCCTTTTTAAGTTGGTAAACATTGCCAATATCCTTAGTTGCATGCTTTTTTCACTGTCCATCAAATCTCCCGAGTTGGCAATTAGATTCAAATTTTGACAATTAAGACAAACTTGGTCAATTAACACTTCATTGTCTATTCCAACAAAAAAATCAATGCAATTTGTGTGCATTTTTGGATTCATAATCATTAGGTTTCCATTTCTACTTCACTTTAGACAAATCCTTTGGTTAACATTTCCAAACTTATAATGACATTGTCATTTAAGTATAACGTTGGGGGAATGTCATCCTTAAGCTTTGTGGTTTTTAAGCCATGCAAAGTATATTGTTGTCTCATCTCAAAATCTAGGCTAGCAGTTGCCAGGGGGATACTGAAAAAGTCTAGATGTGAAGAATATATATATATTTTAAAGCATAACATTTCTCTTAATTATTGGTAGGGCTTAGAAGTGACGTGCATGTAACCGTAAATTGTAAGGTTATCTTTTTCATGTGCACTCCAAGGCTGTCCCCTCTTAATTTGGTTATGTTGGTAATAATGAAGGCAGTAACATGCATGAATATTAGAGGTGATGATGACCATCGGTTGATTGGATCTACCTGTTTCCAGTGGATTTTGATACAACTATTGATATTTTTTTTATCATGTGTAGCTTGTTTATCACCTTCCTTAAGATGTTTCATGGGCAAGGTATCAACGTTCCACATCGATTGTGTTGCAACTTACACGGTATTGAATGAATTTGCAAATAACATAAAAGGTTTTTTTCTCATTTTCCAATTTAATGAGATGGGGAGTGTTAATAAGACACAGGTTCATTGAATGTTTAAGGCTCTTCTTCGTGTTCTTCTTCCACTTATCAGCGAATATTATTCTCTGCTACGTGAATAAAGAATTTTCGAGTAGTCTCTGCCTTCTTTTCATTCAGCAAAGCATTGTTGCCATGTGGTTGAATGTGATAGATACATTAATTTACTCCTTGGCGTTGCACGGTATGCTTGACATCCTTCTTTTCTCGAAGTAACTTTAAGGTTTTTCTCGGAGTAACTTTAAGGTTTTTTTGGTTGTATTGGGGAAGCCTTTGTGTCATTCTTCTTTGAAAAATATCTTAGTTGTGGCATGTGGCTTGCTTCTCTCAAAAATATTGTTCAACATGGCCTTTCTTTTCACAAAGTGTACATACCTTTGAGTACCAACAAGAGTGAACAGTGTGGCCATTCTTCTTGTAGTGATAATAAATTAGGAAAGTTTTGCTTGATGCATACCTCTTGTTATTTTTCTTCTTCTTATAGCTTATTGCCTTGCTACTTCTTCTAAGTGTTCATGTAAAGGGATTCTTTTCACTTTTCCCATCACTTGCCTTCTACAATCTACCACAAGAATAATGAATTGGTGGTGTGCTACCACTTCATTTATTGTTTCTTTTTCTTCTGATGAGGAGGCCAATTCTACCATGTCTTTTTCTTTCACAAATGTGATCTTTTTGTCCATGGTATTTTCCTTTGCGCCATTGAAATGTAGCACTTCATGCTTGGCCCTTGGCTTAGCTACAATGGCGCTTAGGATACCTTGTCTTCTCTTTCCAAGCCCTTGTCTATCATAGCCCATTTGCCTTAACAATTTCGAACCAATGCCTCTTGTATGCTTTTCAAAATGAACAAAAGTTTCTTGGAAAAGGTCTAAGGAAGGTGATCTTACCATGTTTGTCTTAGTCATGGAGGTAGCTTCTATTGTAGCAATGGACAATTTCTTTACTTCCTTGCTTTCTTGGAAAAACTCATGTAGCTTCGCAATGTCTCTTCTTTCTCTACCAACTCTAAGTACAGTCGTGTCATCATTTGAGGGAGCCTCTCCTCCTACCAACTATCCATTTGAATGACCTTCTCTCCCAATTTCATAAGTTGAACTCTATTATTGTCCCAATCTACCATGACAGTAGTGAGGAAGTCTTGATGTTCAATGAATGGATTCTTTAGCAATCACAGTGGTCTTATTGAGGTTTTAAGGTTCTTCTCCATCTTTCTATCCTTTAGTCATGTAATGCAATGTTACACTTATCGCAAGAATATCATATTTCTCGCGATAATATCACCACATAAGAGGAAGCCGATAATATCGTAGGAAATTCTCGCGATAATATCGCGAGTCGACCTAAATTCTTGGCATGCTAAATATCCACGTGCCTTTTGTCTTATAAAACCGGTTTTGGGGTTTTATTTTGTCATTTTGAAAATGTTGCTTGTGGGGTTTGAGCTCTAATGGTGTTGTAACCATTTTCCATCAAGCAAACAAGGGAAAATCCATAGTTTTCGGTGCCATCAAGAAAACATTTTTTTAGTGGGGATCTACTCCAATCTACAATATCTATTGAACCAGGTACGTAAAAAAAATTATGCCTTCATTTTCTTTATTTTTCAAGATTTAGTATAGGGTTTGCAACGACCATTAGATATGCCTCTTCTTGCAATTTTTTTTTGGGAGATTTAACACTTATGTAGCTATGATATTTTAATTGCAACATTCTTTAAGTGTTTTGTGGATCTGCATTTTGAATTTCCCCATTTGTTTTGTGTTGTAGGTTTAAATTTTAAAGATTTAATCAGTGCTTAACAAAATAGAAAAGCCAATGGATCCAATGTGGGAGTATGGTGAACCCTATGCGGGTCATAATAGAACAAAGTTGAGTTGCAAGCTATGTGGAAAGGAAATGTATGGTAGAATCAACCGCTTGAAATACCACTTTGCCAAAATCCCCAGGCAGGAAGTGGAAATTTGCCCTGTAGTTACCCCAGATGTCCTTATTGCAAAGAACTCAACTCTTGATATTAATGGGATGAAAAATCAGAGGGAAGAATTGAGGAACCACAAGGGAACTGCAAGCTACTCAGGGGCAGGGGAAACCTAATCCTCAACCACACCTTAGAATCTTACTGCATTATGATTATCCTTATAGTATCTAGATGCCTCATGATGATCATGTCACGAGACACATTTATTTTTGTTTTGTTGTGATTTTGTATTATCCTGTCACGACTTATGACTTAGGATAGATATCATATTTTAGTATTAGTATCGATGATTGATGTACCACTTGACATCTTACTCATCTTATATATCAGTTTTATTTTCATATTAATGTAGCAATGTGTTTGGTTGATGTTTTTGTTGCTTTAGATGTTTAAAAAATTGAAAAAAATTGATTATTTTTTGTATTTTTTTAAGTTTCCCAAAAATTTCTGATAATTTCCCTAATATTTCTGATATTTAGCCATAAATTTTGGATAACAATAAATGTGACATTGATGTAATGAACCTCATTTTTTAGATCATCAAAATTGTAAATGTGTTGAATCTGCACATAATAGATCTAGCTAAACAATAATACACACATTTGCAGAGAGAATTGGAGAAAGAAGAAGAGGGAGATAAAGAATGAAAGAATTTTCATTAACTGTATTCCACACTCAAAGAGTGAAGAATTTACAATAGATATAGGATACATGAGTAACTAATGAGCCACAATGGTGTTCTAGAGTGATCTGGACACACACCAACAGTTATGGGAGTAAACTGCCACCTAGTCTAGTCTCTCAGACAGTTACGGGAGTGAACTGCCACTTCGCCGAGTTAACTAGTCAATTATTCTTTAATTAACTGACTGAACAGAGACTAGTGAAGAGTTAACTTAGGAAATCAAGGGTAATGCGCCAGCCTGGTGATGATCCCAAGGCAAGTGCACATTAGCTGGTGATGATCCCAATGTTGCATGGTGACAAAACCAATGCAGCATCTAAACTCAACTCAACTAGTCAAACTGAAGTGTCAACTAAAAGAGAATATTTTCTAGGTGGAATATTCTCCCCTAAAATATAGGAGAATGGATAATGACTAATTATGACTAATAAATAAGGAAAAACCTTAAAAAATAAATCCTAGGTGTGTGTGAAGTAACTCCAACACCCCCCCCTGAACATCACTATGGTGAAAATAAAGAATGGGTCCCAGCAAAGAGGCCATGTTAGGTACCCAAATACAAAAGATACACTGAAATAAATGAGAAAAGAGGGAAAACGTCATGGAAAAAACGCCCCTCAAATTACAATGCATGAAAAAAATAAAAATGAAAAGGAACTAAAAGAAGTTGCTAAGCAATTGTGTCCTTCACTCCAAGAAGACCTTGCAACTGTGCAAGTTTGTGCTGAGAAATCATTGTCCAGTGAGGCGGGCCAGTCTTCTTGAGTAACCCTCAAGAAGAGAGACTGCTCTAGACCACTCCCCATGTTAACCACAATGGGAATTCGTTGTCTATGATACATCAACAATTAGACTACCTCCCATGTTAACCACAATGGGAAGTCATTGTCCGTCAGAAATCTCAATCCACTTTTCGAACAGGAAAGCATCTGTCCAAGATGGACTATTTTTCAAATTTAAAGATGAATGTCTTCAATAATGTTTTCAGTGCTCCCTCTTAACTTGGAGAGTCATTTCTTCCTTTTTCAATAAGAATGGAGTTGTTTCCACAAGCTCCAGCTTGAATACGCAAACTATTTCATCTTGGATAGAAGGTTTACCAGAATGTCTGCTCATCTGCTCATCTATGGAGATATGTATTGGAGAAATCATTTTCTCCTTTCTGAACTTCATCATGTATAATGTAATGCTTGATGTAATTTAGTCGGGAACACTGTGAAGGCTTCATGTAGATCTGAACAATAGAGTATGTCATAGTTGGAGAACTGGAACATATCCATGTGGCACTTCTTCTGTCATCATGAGATTTGATCTACTGAGTAGTCATCCTGATGTTTTATAGGAAATCTTCACCACGCTTCTGCTGTGCATTGGAGGTTCTCCACCAAGTTAACTTCTTCTATCTACATACGGGAGTCTCTTTCTGGTATGCCTCAAAGTCTTGAGATTTCTCCTCATGCGCTCTTTATTCAATTTCTTTGGAGAACATTCTTTGCATTCATCTGATGTAGGACTCCAACTCATGGATGTTGTGGATGATATAATGACTTATATAGAGATAAGTCTAGTTTACTGGAACAAGTAATCATCATAGTATTCTCCCTCCATCTGGGAGAACTTTTAGGTCTCGTAATACTTTCATTCATAAGTCTTCCATACACAGTTCTTCATCACGACTTTCAGTTCTTCTACTTGATTGCTTTTATACCAGACTGGTAATCTTGTGATTCTTGATGTAATGACCGGTTATTCTGGTTTCTCTTTCTTTCTTGGAATCCTCATATTCTTCATGTTATTCTTTGGTTCTTGGGTCCATGGAGTTTCTTATAGATTCCATGCCCTAGAGATTCCACTTCTTCCTTTCATCATAGAATCACGGATCTGGATGGACAACTAGGAATTCTTTAAGACTTCTAAAGAAGTCTTCTTCTGCGGCTGAACTGAACACATGCTGTCTTTCATGACTGCTACCATGGATATATACATTTCATCGTCTTCAATGGATCATAGGATTAGCTCCCTCCTAATCCTTGCTTCAAGTACAAGTGTATATAATCTGCTTCCTCCGTCTAACAGAGTCCATGCTTCCATCTGCATCCTTATTGTCTTCTGCAATTGGTTTCCTTGCTTTAATAGAGTCCACGCTTCCGTCTTGTTGTCTTATACAAAACATCATAAGTTTTTTTCTAGTTTCCTCTCGATTGCTGACTTCTTTCTGTCTTTACTTCTTCTAAGTCTCTTCAAGATTGATTATGATTTCGGCTTATCTTGTAATAGCTTTCACATGATATATTTCATCTTTTCTTGTATAGTAATTCTTATCTTGTTTGTTCTTCTATAGACATAGTTCTTCTTGGAACATTTTATCTTTCTAAGATATAGATATACAAGATATGTACAGAGATGATGCAAACAAGATATGTATAGAAAATAAGAAGAGTGTTGTTACCTTTTAGTAGAAGAAGTCTCTTCCATCCTGCTTAGTCTTCTTTGTAGGTTCATTTTCTTCGGCAACTGATGCTTCGTATTTCTCCTTCCTTTTCTTTAGCTCGAGACACTGATTCTTGTAGTGACCATACTTTTGACAGTTGAAGCATTGTACTTTGGAAATGTCTTTCTCTTGATTTGGCTTCCTCCTTGAACCAAACTTCCTTTTGTTCCTGAAGTTCTTGAATCTTGTTGTGAAGGCTTGATCATTGTACTTCTTTTGGGGTTTCTCTTTTGCATTGATCTTTGATTCTTCTTGAGCACAGCAAGTCCAAAGTTCTTCAAATGTCGAGTACTTCTTCCTTGTGTTCATGCTTGTGGCAATGCATCCCATGTCTTGGGAAGACCATTGAGTACTATGTTCACCAATTCCTTTTCTGAAGTGATCTCTTCAATAGCTTGTAGTTGATCTCTTAACTGGGAGATCCGTATAAAGTATGATGTTATGCTGTCATCATCATTCATCTTCATGTCACAGAGCTCATTCTTTAGACTCATAACTTGTCCAATGTTCTTGACTGAGAAGAGATTTGTTAGGGCATCGTACATTTTCTTCGATGAGTCAAGATGGGAGATGTAGGGTATCAAGTGGTCTTTTATGGAATCCACTATGATACTCATGGCATTGATGTCAACATCTTTGAACTTCTTCATAGCTGCAACGTTCTACGGTTCCTTCTCTTATCCTTCTTCAAACTCTGGCTTCACAATCTTTCCTTTCACCATATCCAGCACTTTATTCTTTGCAAGGATGAGGTCAATCCTTGTCTTCCATGCTTTGAAGTTAGAGGCTCCATCTAGCTTGTTCTCGGACTTCATAGAGTTCGTCATGGCTGCTTAACTTAGTCAAACCCTAGATTTTGACCAGAAATCCAATCTTCACGTCTTGGCCTTCTGAGAGTACCAGGATATGTGCTGGGCTAGGGTGCACTGATCTGTCTGGATATTAGGTCAATCTCGTCACTTAAGGTTCCTTGACAAGAGGTTTAGGGTTTCTGCACCTGCTAGTAACCCTAGCTGCAGTGCTTTTGGAAACTGCTCCTGCTAGTAACCCTAGTGACAATTCCTCAATGAGCTCAATATCTAGCGGCTATGCTTCCTTCCAGTGTTTTAGGATGACTGAAGGGTGTGTGGGCCCATAACCTGTTAGAATATAGAAGATGGTGTGCTCGTTTTACCATCGACGATACCCTCATCACCCAACCATAGGCTGAAGCCACCCTTCGAGCACCTTAACCTTGACTGAGAATTCCTCCAGAATCAAACCCTAGGCTAGATAGCCAAACAAAGGGTAGCGCACCTTTCCCCAAGGATAGCGCATCACAAAGAGCTGATCAGATAGTCCAAACCTCACCAATAGATAGTCCAAGCCAACACTGAAACTAGCTGCTACTGTAGCTGCACCTGCAGCCCTCCTCCACACGTGCACACCAAACTGGAGCTGCAGTGTGCACCAAACTGGGAACTGCAATTCTGAGATGCTGTCAAATGAGAATTGGCGCCCTGTATTTGCACTGGTTCTGCTAGATTCACTAGGGCTAACTTCTCCTTCTGGATGTTTGTCTATTCAATATATTATTATTATTTTTGGCCGACTTCTTCTCTTGGAGGCTAATAACCTAATATAAATTATCTTCTTGAGCCGACAAGACTTCTAGGGTCATTAGCCAGCTCATTAGGGTTTTTCTCTTTCTTTTCAGAGCCTCCTATTCTCGTCAGGTTCACATGTGAAGGTAAATACCTCCCGCAGCTACCATAATATTAACAACATAGACTAGTGAAAAAGAGCCACATGGCACCCCCAGGTGACACCACTTGGCACCACCCAGAAAGTGCCACAGGTCACGAGATGACATAGAGGTGACGTCAGCATGTATGGGTGGAAAAATCAGAGGTTTCAACGTGGCCCAATGGGGAGGCACCATGTGGCACCTCTGAAATTCACAATGTCACCCCATGAACGAAAAACTAAAAAAACAATATATTAAACAGGCTACCAAATTTGGGGCGGTTTCGCTATATTTGGCAGCTCATTCCAATCGACCACCAAATTAAACTGCTGCGAGAACCTCCGCTAAATCTGGTAGCAGTTCCACCAAAAATAGCAACAGTCCGCCATTATAGCAACCTTAGCTATATTTAAGCTCCACGAGAATCTCCGCTAACTAAGTTATAAATTTAGCGGGGGCGCGCGCCAAAATGGTCGTAATTGTTCACCAAAATAGGGAGGCCCATGGTATTCTACCCCAGGACCTCCGCCAACCAACAACCTAAATTTATCCAATCTACCAATATGCCAACAAATTCATTTATGACAAAACTACCCGAGAAATGGTATAAGAAGGGGGTTCGAGTAGAGTTTGGGAAGAAGAAGAAGACACACAACAGTGCATGGATCATGAGACAAGGTCTGAGTGTGCTTGTACAGATCCATATGGACTGGTACAAAATTGACATGCAAACCGAGGCAAGAATGCCTCTTGAACCAAAAAGTCTCTGGCTCAGATTGAGGCGTGGAGACAATCATTTTTAGGTAAAATGACGCCAGGAACGCAGTGGTGGTGTTAGTTTTCTGATCTGAGCAAAAATTTAGTAGATTAATTCTAGAATGAGTCATTTATTGCAGAGGCAATGTCATGGTAACCGAGGCAGAGGTGTCTCTTGGGCCTAAAAGTGTCTGAATCGGATGGAGACGATTTGACAGTAATTTTTAGGTAATTCAACAACACAAATTCAATGAAGAGGTTTGTTTTTGTAGCAAAGCTTCATATCAACAAGATAAGTGCTGGAGAAGCCAATGTAAGCATGATTTTCATTATGTTGTTTTGTCATTAAATGTTGCAGCATAGCATGTGTGTTATAAGTCTGAAGGTGTTAGCACCAGGAGTCACCTCTGGATTGCAGCAGAGGTAAGCTCGATACCCATCAGTTATTTCACAATGAATTGATTTAATGGTGGTCTAATGGATGCAGACTTGGGATTATATCTTTTTAACTCAGAAAACTGGGTAGTTGTGCACAGATAAATGACGTCTTAATCTAACTTCAATCAGTGAGTTGGTATAGTGGTGGATAAGTGGAAGAACGAGAGAGAAATGTAAAGGTTTTCTATGGACATCTGGTCTTCCAGCAACCTTGGGAAGAAAAGCTCCAGATACAGGATCCTCTCGGATATGAGAACTTCAAGAAACTGAAAATGTTGTAACAACAATGCAATCAAACCTACATTATACCATAGTCACAACAACTCGACTGGATCATCCATGCTCAAGCTTCCAGTATCCGAGGCAAAAAGAAAAGGGAAAGAAAACTGACTTTTATTAAACAAGAAGTCTCAAAACTCTATACATAAATGTTAGCACCAAGAATCTTTATTAAAACATTACATGCAGGAGCTCATCTCTACCATCGACACCAATAAAATATGAGAACAACTCCTATATACTCAGAGCAAAAACCACAGCAGCAAGTTCGATTCATCACATTGAAGGCGTTACGTCTGGTAGCCTTCTGGCAGACTAAGCGTGTAGTCTCAGGTCAGACGTGAACTTCAGTGGGACGCAATCGCATTTCAGCACGAACCTGCAGATGAGTTGACTGGTTGGAAATCCTTTATTGGGCTTTACATTTATGGTGGAAACGATGTTCAACTACCACCACCTGCCTCAATAACTTCTTCATCGGGGTCGGGGTAGGCCCAAGTCAAATCTGCACTTGGAGGACGTGGCGGTTTTCCCTTGGCCGCCTGCTGCTTCGTTGGATCATTACAAGGGGACCCAGTGGGTGGATGAGGATAAAGATGAAGGGGGAAGAGGAAATTGGTGCGATCGACGTGGAGATGAGACAAGGTAGCCCCATGGACAGTCGTGGCAGAAGGAAAGGAAACAAAAAGCTCGAGCGACAAAAACTTGGGTGTTGAGGTGTAAATACATGACGACGAAGTGGCATGGGAAGGTGACGCAGAAGCAGAGGAGGGACTGCGACGATAGACATAGTGGGGAAAAATATTCCTAGGTGGAGGTGAGAGGGAGTACAAATGGGGGGAGATGATAGGCGGAAGTGAAAAGGGAGCGGGAGATGTGACAGGCAGAGGAGAGAGAGAGGGAGTGGGGAACAATTGGCTAAAGGAGCGACGACGGTAAGTGGGAGTGGTAAGTGGTTTACTCAGAGGAGGGGGGGCGGGGAGAGTGGTAAGCGATAAAGGTTGGGTGGGGTCCGAGTTCACGAGGAGGCGCCACGACAGTGGGGGGCCCACATTCGGAAACCACCAACTTGGACCCCCCCCCCCCTTCAGTAAAGGTAGAATGACGAGAGGGGTTTGATATGGGTTGTGCGCCGTAGATCTGAGTGCACCAAGATCGACCATCTAGATCTGCGCGCTCCTTAGCACGACGTGCCAATCCATCGGACCACCAAAAACTTAGGATATAACCCATTTTGTGGGTTTTTCGCCCCCTTTCCTTCATTTTTTCACCAAGGGCCCAACTTCTTAGGAAAAACAACCCATTTACAAATAAATGAGATAACGTTAGGCTCCATGGGGGATGGCTTGCTCCCTGTGAGATGCCAGGAACTCTTCTGCAGCTTCAGTGCCTTACTGTTGGGTTATGGAGTCACCTATAAAACTGAAAACAAAAAGAAAAACAATATTTACAAAAACATGGGAGCCACTCATGGCTCAGGTAAAGAACTTCTTCATAAAATGCCCATTTATAGGGCCACCAAAAACTTCAACACCCTCTAGATTGTGCAGTCTGTAAGTATTATTTGGAAATACCTCAAAAACTTTGAAGGGCCCAATCTAGAGGGATTCAAATTTCCCATGCTTGCCCTTTTCTTGTCTGGGTGCATCCCATTTAAGTACAAGTTCTCCCAGCTGGAAATCCTCTTTTCTTCTTTTCCTGTCAAAGGCTTGATTGATCCTCTGATGACGGTCATGCGCTCTGTCCATCACCTACTCTCTAGTCTACTGGAACTCTATCAGTTGATGAATTCTTCTGATCATATCATCAGGCTCTCCTTGATAATCCTGAAAGAATTTCGCTACAAGTAGGGAAAGCTGAGAAGGATAAACTACTTCAGTCCCATATACAAGTTGGAAAGGGGAGATGCCCAGGGACCTATTTGTTGTCACTCGATCAGCCCATGGAGAAAATTTGAGCTTTGAATCCCATGCCTTCTTATTATCCTCTAACAATCTTTTAATGATCTTGATCAGACTTTTGTTAGAGGACTCTGCCATTCCATTCCCTTGTGGATAGTAAGGGGTAGACTGGATCAATGAAATTAATAACTTCTCACAAAACTTGATCAATTGTTCGGCCTTAAAGGATGCAACGTTATCAGTGATGATTCTATTCGGACAACCAAACCTTGGCATAATATCTTCAAGAAAACCAATGATGACTTTGTGAGAAGCACTCCTTGTGGGGATAACTTTTATCCACTTAGTGAAATAATATGTTGCTGTTAAGATCCACCTGCGATGACCACTTGAAGCAGGATGAATTTCCCCAATAAAGTCCAGGCCCCACTACTGAAAGGGTCCTGAAGCTACCATAGGCTTAAATGGCAGAGACTTGAGCTACTGCTTCCCAGCGAATTTTCGACATTTGATGCAATCCCTGATTTTCTCACAGACATCAGTAAATAGAGTAGGCTAGTAGTACCCAGCCCTGAGGATTTTATAGGCTGTGGTTCTCCAGAAGTGATACCCTCCACACATGCTTCCATGAAAGTCAAACATAATCCTTTGGGACTCCTGAGGGTCTAGGCATCTCAAAATCACTCCTATAGGGTATTTCCAATACAAGACCTGGTCAATAAGGAAATATCTGATTGCCTTAAGCTTTAAATCTCTTGCCTTGCTTTTTCCCATACCATCTGGAGGTCTTAGTTCTTGTGAAAAATATATAATGTCTTTATACCAGGTGCATTCTGCCAATGGGGGGTTGTCCTAAGAACTTTTGTTGGACAACTCAACTTGCTGATCATCTGAGCAAGTGTTGATGAAGTTAACCCCCAAATATTTACAATTAGATTTAGCCAACAACTTGGCTAACCCTTTACCTTTAACTAGCTTGGTGGGCTTTATTTCTAGATCAAACTCAAGGATTTTGGCAATCCATTTTCTCCTTATTCCATCTATGTCAGGTTGAATGAGAATGTCCTTCACGAAGGCTCAAGGAACATATGTAATGGTCTTTGAATGAAAAGCATAGACTCTGAAGGCATTGAGAGCTTTTACCAAGGCATAGGCCCGTTTCTCCATGATTTCATATTTGACCTCTTTATCCCTCAATGCTTTGCTGAAAAAGGAAATAGGTTGCTCCAACCCTTCAACATTTTTTTGCAATAAAACAGCTACCACCGTATCAAATGAAGCAAAGGAGAAAATCAGAAAATCCTTGGTATAATCAGGACTGGTCAGCACAGGTGCCTTAGTTAATGCCGTTTTGATTTGGTTGAAGGATTCCCTGGAATCAAAAGTCCATTTTACTTCATTTCCCTTCATGAGCATGGCTATGATATGCTTCACCAATTCAAAAAAAATTGAAGCAAACCTTCTCAGAAAATCAATCTTGCCCAGAAAAGACTGAACTTCCTTCCTGGAACTGGGAAGTGACAAGGTTTGAATAGCTTCTACTCTACTTGAATCAATTTTGACCCCTTCAGCTGATACTATGTGCCCCAACAATTTTTCCTCTTGCATGGAAAACCATGATTTTTTTGGATTTAGGGAGAGACCAAACCATCTACATTTCAAGAAGACCTTTCTCAGATGGAAGAAATGTTCTTTATTGGATTTGGAGAAGACAGTAATGTCATCCAGATAGATGACCACAAATTTATCCCATTCTCCAATGAAGGCGATGTCCATGGCTCGTTGGAAGGTTGCTCCTATGTTCATCAATCCAAAGGAAATTTTGGCATACATGAATGTGCCCCAAGGAGTGGTGAAGGTTGTTTTCTCTCTGTCCTCAGGCAAGACAAAGATCTGATTGTAGCTGGAAAATCCATCAATCATGGAAATCCTAGATGCACCTGTTACCCTCTGCAATATATGTTCCATATTTGGCAAAGGGTAGTTGTCCTTCTTTGAGCTCCTGTTCAGGTTTCTGAAATCGATACAAAGTCTGGTTTCTCCATTCTTTTTCCTCATCAGGATGAGGTTGGCCACCCATTCAGAATATCTCAAAGGGACAAAGATTTGGGCATCCAACGACTTCTTTACCTCCTTTTCCATAATAGGCAGCAACATAGGATTTATCTGTCTCAATTTCTGCCTAAATGGCTTGGCCTCTTCCTTCAATGGAATCTTGTGCTCAATGACACTGGTGTCATATGTTCTGAGGTCTTCATAGGTCTAGGTGAACACATCATCGAATTCATTTAATAACTCAGCATACTCGCCCCCCTGCTCGCTTGACAGACTGCTTGACACCTTGACGAATTTCAGATTCCCCTCTGTGCCAATATTGCACTCAGTTATGTCAAAATCCTCATTTGCAACTTTACCCTGTATCACCACATCATTTATGTCAAATAATATTTCCAAAGGAACCATTCCCTTTGGGATGTGATTGTCAGGTAGCTGGACAATGTGATGATTAGCAATTTTTTTCAAGAAAACATCAGGATGAGGATCTATTTCAGAGTCAGGATCTTGATCAATGTGCAATGTAGAAAACTCCTCAACAGTTTCCATGAATCTTTTGATTTCAATATCATCCTCAAACACTTTCCAATGCTTGACATTGTCAGGTATAGATGGTATATATTTCACTTCTACATCATACCTGAGTTTAGGCGGCAGAGGAACTCTAAAATGGCTTGCTGAAATAGCCATAGAATCGGCCATGACATTCTCCTCCCTTGGAATGAATGAAATGTTGAAAGCCGAGAAAAAACTGTCAATGAGGTCCCATACTTCATTTCTGTAACTTTTGAGCTGAGGGTGTTTGGCATGATAAATATTTATGATCTACTGAACAATAAACTCGACATCTCCAAACACTGATATCTCTTCAATTCCCATGCCTTTTGCAGCCCTCAAACCCAAAACAAGGGCTTCATATTCTGCCACATTATTGGTAGTTTCAAATTCTAACTTGTAGGACTGAGATATAGTTTCCTGAGCAGGGAAACAAGGACTACTTTGGCACCAACACCTTCTCTAGAAGAAGCTCCATCAAAGAACATTTTCCAAATAGAGGTAATTGGAGGAGAATCTTCACAGAGAGTAATGGGTTTTCTAATCTCAAGAGGAGGTCCAGGGGCATCAGTGAGCTGCACTAAGATGGATCCCAAATTAGTATCAAGGGAAAAGATAGGATGATTGGTGGGGTCTGCTTCATCACTGATAATGTAGGCCAACTGAGATTCTCTGTACATTCTTATATTCTCCCCTCCGAACACTGGAATGGTAGCACATGTGAGGTCCATCTGCAATGTTCCTCTAAGTATTTTTATCCAAGATCTTGATAGCATCATGCTGAACTTGGGAGGAATGCCAACCACTACAATACCCATGACCACACTTTTCATGGGCAGCTGAAACAAGGTCACCACTAGATATTTGATGACCCCAAGGCATTGCACTCTCCTCGAATAAAAAAAATATAAATCATGACAAGATTTAGTGATTTCTAATCCGAGTTCTTCCATGACAGTTTTGGGAATGAGATTATGGGATGCCCCTGAGTCCATCAGATAGTTATGAAGCACCTTATCATGTATGTTTAGTGATGTGTAGAAAGGAGGGGATGAATCATCTCTATCTTCCACCATAGGACCTAAGATGATCGTGGGATTTTGATCTTGGAGATTCATTGAGTCTGTGGAATGGCAGGATGGCTGAAAATGCAACAACTTAGAGAGGGACCTAAGTCTGTCAACTGCCAATACATTGGAATCCACTTTTAGGGCTGCATATTTCATAAGAGCCAAGGAAGTAGCTCTTCTTTCTCTTAACAGGAGGCAGAAATTTGGGTCAAAAGAACTAGCATAAGTGATTTTGGCAGAGGCTTCTGTTGGCTTTATCTCGGCAAGGATCTTATTGTACATTTTGTTGAATCTTTTGGAGAAATCAGAGATATATTCTCCCTCCTTTCTCTTCAGGGACCCAAACTCTGTGATATAATACATAAAATCTTTTTTATCCCCCCACTACCTCAAGAAAACATCATCTAGAGCTTCAATCCCAGCCATAGATCTAGGGGTCAATCCCCTAAACCATTTCCCAACCTCACCATCAAGGCTCTGGACAAAGACTCCCATCCGGACATCTTCATTTTCAATATTCAGATTGTCTACATAACTGTAGAAGGCAACAAGGTGCTCTTCAACAGTTATGTCTTCCTCTCTAGTGAATTTGGGCATATAGTTTAGGTAATCTCCGGCAGGGAGAACATTCATGGGTTGAGGTAAGACTACGGGGGCATATCTAGCAGCCACTATGGCATCCATTATGTTCATAGGGGGGTTAGCACCTGCCAGAGGAATAATAGGAGAAGGAGAATCAAGAGAGATGGGGTTTCAACAGGGGAGACTGGAACTGAGCTTTCTGGAGGAAAGGGAAACAACAGAGGATTTGGGGAAGAGGTTGTGGAGTTAAGAGGAACATAGGTTTCTACTACAACCACTCTAATAGGAGGAGGAGGAGTAAAGGCAGGGGTGGGGAAATATCCTAAGGTCCTGGGTCAAAGCCACAGTACAATCTCAGGATAGGCAGGAGTATCAAAGTTTTCTCCTTCCAAATAGAGCCCAGGAGAGGAGAAATCAACAGGAAAGATCCCAAAATTTAAGGCTCTAGAAACTCCAATAGAAGATGAAATAGGAGGCTGTTAAAAGGCTAATGGAGTTTCCGAGGAAGGAAAATAAACATTACTAGAATCACCAGGTCCAACAACTGAAATACCTTCTTGAGGGGTATTCCCTTTTTTGATAATCTTCTCTGGGTCCGCTTCAGGCGTGGTTAGAGGTAGTTGTGGATGATACCTCGTGTGTCTGCATTTCGAAGCCAGTTAAATAGTGGAGTCACAAAAATGGAGTCGCCAGGTGCACAACAACAATCTTTGATGTACTGAGTTCTGATGCACCTTCAGAATCAATAAGCTTTGTCTTTCAATCCTACGGAAAATATTCAACTTCGTCCCCGACAATGGTGCCAGAAATGTTAGCACCATGAGTCACCTCTGGATTGCAGCAGAGGTAAGCCCGATACCCATCAGTTATGTCACAAAGAATTGATTTAATGGTGGTCTAATTGATGCAGACTCAAAATTTTATCGTTTTAACTCAAACAATTGGGCAATTTTTCACTAATAAATGAGGTCTTAATCTAACTTCAATCAGTGAGTTGGTATAGTGGTGAATAAGTGGAAGAACGAGAGAGAAATGTGAAGGTTTACTATGGACATCCGATCGTCCAACAACCTTGGGAAGAAAAGCTCCAGATACAAGATCCTCTCGGATCTGAGAACTTCAAGAAACTGAAAACGTTGTAACAACAATGTAATCAAACCTACATTATACCATAGTCACAACAACTCGAATGGATCATCCATGCTTGAGATTCCAGTATCAGAGGCAAAAATAAATGGGAAAGAAAACTGACTTTTATTAAACAAGAAGTCTCAAAACTCCATACATAAATGTTAGCACCAGGAGTCTTTATTAAAACATTACATACAGGAGCTCATCTCTACCATCGACACCAACAAAATATGAGAATGAATCATATATACTTAGAGAAAAAACCACGACAACAAGTTCGAGTCATCGCATTGAAGGCATTACGTCTACATGCCTTCTGCCAGACTGTGCGTGCAGTCTTAGGTCAAACGTGAACTTTAGTGGGATGCAATCGCGTTTCATCACGAACCTGCATATGAGTTGACTGGATGACAGTCCTTTTCTAGAATTTCCATTTATGGTGGAAATGATGTTCAACCACCACCACCTGCCTTAATAATTGCTTCATCGGGATCGGGGTAGGCCCAAGTAAACTCTACACCTGGAGGACATGGCGGATTTCCCTTGGCTGCATGCTGCTTCGTTGGATCATTACAAGAGGACCCAGTTGGCGGATGAGGATAAAGCTGATGGGGGCAGAGGCGATTGACATGATCGACGTGTAGATGAGACAAGGTAGCCATGTGGATAGACATGGCAGAATGAAAGGAAAGGAAAATCTCAGGTGACAAAAATGTGGGCGTTGAGGTGTAAATACATGACGGTGAGGTGGCTCGAGAAGGTGACATGGAAGCAGAGGAGGGACTGCGGCGATAGGCACAGTGGGAGAAAATATGCCTAGGTGGAGGTGAGAGGGAGTACACATGGTGGAAGATGATAGGCAGAAGTGAAAAGGGAGCGGGAGATGTGACAGGCAAAGGAGNGGGGGGAGGGTCTAAGATCATGAGGAGGTGCCACGATAGTGGGGGGCCCACATTCAGAAACCACCAACTCAGACCCCCCCCCCCCTTTCGTTAAAGGTAGAATGACGAGAGGGGTCTGATATGGGTTGTGCGCTGTAGATCTGAGTGCATCAAGATCGGTCATCTAGATCTGCGTGCTCCTTAGCACAACGCGCCAATCCATCGGACCACCAAAAACTTAGGATATAACCCATTTTGTGGGTTTTTCGCCCCCTTTCCTTCATTTTTTCACCAAGGGGGCAACTCCTTAGGAAAAACACCCCATTTAAAAATTTAAATGAGATAACAGAAGGAGCATAGAGAGGTTGCAGCAAGGCAACAAGATCAACTTATTCCTTCTATCTACTCTTTTCTTCTCTTCTTTCACATCAAATCAATCAGCTATATGTGATAGAGAAATTGTGGCACTTGCATGATAAGTGGCCAATGAAGCAGTTTTGATTCTCAAGGTTTCAGGATCTTTGTATGGTTTGTATATTTATGCTTGGATCTGAGCAGCATATCTAAGGATTTTGATGGCTCCATGTTGATTGGGGTCATATTTTATTCTTCATCTTTTTATGTATTGAGTATGTGGGAATTATGTCCATGTCAACATCATGGATGCCTCGTGAGTATGAGAACTTGTGAATTTGTATACATTCCTGATTACATTTCGATCTCTTGTTGCCATCATCGAAAATGGACTTTGGCCTTACAACTTGTAAAGGAGAAACATCATTACAACAAGGAGAATAAAGCAGTTAGGATTTGGAGCATGACCAAGAGAAGTAGCCCACATCGGGTGAACTCTGTTATCAAGGAAAGTGTCATATCCATTATGTGTCTTATGTTCTTATGTTTCTTTTCTATGAATTTCCGCACATAGGATATTAAATGCAAGCATGGCATATAATACATAAGAAAAACTAAGGAGGTTTTATTCACTTTGGATTCAAGCTTATAAGACTTCAACTTTACCTTTAATTGCAAATTGCAAAGTAAAATGATCTATAACTGACCCTTTTGGAGGAGTGACAAAATCAACCAATCATTGGAAACTAATCATCCCCTGGGTTCAGATCATGTGGTATCAGAGCAGGCTTGATACCGATTGTAGGTGTTGAAGAAAAGGATGACAAGGTCACCAAAACAATCATGGTTCGATGAGCTTCAAGATCTCAACCAAATGCTTCAAGCAGAGAATGTTGGATTGAATACATTGTTGCATGTTGTAGAAGAAGAGAACCAAAGGTTGCAAGAGAAGTTGCAAGCCATGAAGATGCAGACAGAGGAAGGCTCTACAAATGAGACGGTGATAAGACCATCTTGTGATCGTGGCTACTTCACTAGTTATGGGTGCAAGCATGACAGTGCAAATGTATGCACACTTTTTCAAGAAAATGAAGATGACCTACATGCATCCATAAAACAAGGAGGATTCCTAGAAGCATCTTCCATTGATCCTTCTCACCAGGAACAACTGGACACATCTCAAGGAGCAGACCAAGGGTCCCAGTTTGAGGTGGAGGTAAATAAACCATGTATAGTTCTTTTCTTGATTAATGATGATGATTCTTTTGAAATCCTTGAACAACATGCTTCTTGCATCGGCTTAAAGTTGATGAGAAAAATGGGATACGAAGGAGGAGGCCTTGGAACCAATGGCCAAAGTATAGTGGATCCCATCGAGGCAGTGGTTTGGCCTCGATGTGTTGGGATAGGCTATGTCCCAAAGGATGTTGGAGAAAGCTCCAAAACCATTTGGGAAGAAGACCCAAGGACAGTCACAGAGACTCCAGAGGTCAACAGTTCATCAAGAGATGAAATTGATTCAGTGCAGGTCGAGAGAACAACTTCTCATGATCGAGGATTTGAGACATCTCTAGGGAGATATGAGCATCACAATGACAGAGTTGAGACCAACGCTTCTTGCCAGTCTGACTCCAGAGGAAACTCACCGAGGTATAAGAAATCTTGAAACTCTAAAATGCCATTTGATTATAAGCATATAAAATAGAGATTTTGGCATCAAAGACCATGCATGTTTTGTGGATTGAATAACGACGCAGTGTCCTAGTGTTGGAAGAAAAAATCCTTGTGCAGGAAGGTTATGGAAACCAAGAGAAGGATGAGGATGCAAAATTTATTTCCACACACATAAAAGAGCAAGGGGAATGCACCTCTGGAGGATAAAGGCTACTGCAGCCATTGTAGCAGAGATGGGCATCATGAGGCCACTTGTTGGTTCTTACATCCAGATCTGTTGAAATAATGTAACTGCGAAGAACATTCTTATTATTATTGGATTAAATCCCCATTGTAGATTAATCATGTCATTATTATTATTATTGTTATTGGATTAATCCCCATTGTGGATTAATCATGTCGGTAATTGTATAAGGACCAAATCCCCT